>CANXYI011139426.1:0-11884 GCA_948208565.1 Hura crepitans | reverse complement strand
GTCAATTGCTAAGAATTTCATGGATGCTCAAAGAATGATGGGGGCATTTGATCTTTAAACCACCAAACTACATCTATCAATATAGGTATGCCATAAAAACTTAGATCGATTTGCTAAGCTAACCATTGTACCTTGTTAAATTGTAGGTTATGCAACCATTAAGCAGTAGGAGAATGAAAATTTGTGAAGTTTCTGAAGCTGCAAGGAAGTCAAACCGAAGAATAACGTGCTACCCCTATAAGTTAAACCTATGATAGATGCCCTATTGATCAGGGATAATAAATTGCATAATCCTAAAGCTAAACTTAGAACTTTTCAGCTTTATGCTATTGAAAGGATTATTTGAAATAATAATAATAATAATAATAATAATAATAATAATAATAATAATAATAATAATAAGAGAAAAAGAACCAACAAAAGGTAAAGCATTTAATTTCCAAGGTATAAAACTAACCTTTAATCTTCTTAATGTTATAGGATAACTTTCCAAATGCCAAATGATATGCCATATGTCGAAGAAAACTCTAATGCAGAGGGCAAACTTACTATCTTTTTAGCTACTAATGCATTGTTGTTTGCCTCGACATAGAATTGACTTAGCTACTACATGGATGGATGACATAGCAGTCAAAATCGAAATCAAACTCAAAGTTGAAATTGGCTAATATGTGTATACACTTGTTTTTCACACAATATCATGGCACTTAGGAATGAGGATACTCGAGACACATCAATAGGTATAAAACCACCTTTCGCATGATGCAAAACATTAACAATGAATTTTTGCTTTTGCAGAATACAACAAGAATTTTGCACTTCAATCAAAGTTAATGTAGGGGGCAAGCTTAGTAGCTTTTATCTATCCAATAATTGCCTCTCCCTTTAGTGACAATATTACTAGCTTTAATATGCATCTTGAGGGAAGACTACCAACAAAACAAATAGCCTAGAGCATGGCTTTAATCACCATAGTCGATAAAAGTTACACCTACCGAGCAAGTAAAACTCTCATATGAAGCAAATAGACATTGCAACTATTGAGTAAGAGAAGCTCTCGAACAAAGTAGACAAATGTCACACGTACTGGTAAAGAGAGGTCTCGAACAAAGCTAACAATTATCGCACTTATCAAGTAGTGAGAGCTCTTGGATGAAGCCACAAATGTCGCACCTACTAAGTAAAGGGAGGTCTCAAACAAAGCCAACAAATGTTGCACTTACCAAGTAAAGGGAGCTCTTAGACCAAGCTGATAGATGTCGCACCTAACGAGTAAAAGGAGCACTTAGACAAAGCCAATAGACATCACACCTACTGAGTAGAGGGAGCTCTTAGTCTTGGAAAGGGTTAAAACTCATACCTACTAAGCAAAAGGACTACTTAGTCCTAGAGAGAGTGAAAACTCAACCATCATGTCATCTCAATAATACCTACTTAGCAGGAATGAGTGCTTGGTCCTAGGGAGGGTTATAGCTCACACCTGCCTAGTAAAAAGGGTGCTTTGTCTTAGAGTGGGTTAAAAATCAAATGTCAGCTTATCTCAATGCACCTACCAAGCATAGGGAGCTCTCAATCCTGGAGAGTGTTAAAACTTATGCCCATTAAGCAGAAGGAGAAATTGGTCCTAAAAAAGGTTAAAGCTCATGCCTTCTAAGTAGAAGGAGATATCAGAACCAACTCTAAGGCATAGGTACACGTCTTTTTCTTTTTTTTAAACTTTGATGCAACTTTATATGCACAATTTCAAGCGCTATCAAAGTGGGGGCAACTATAAACATAGAGATTTGAGACAATTTTTAGTTCAGAGGGTTTCTAATAATAAATTCTGAAAAATTAGATAATTCTAGAGGGAAGGAAAAGAAGGCTTACAAACCAAGCAAAATACAATGAAAAAAGTCCAAAAAAAAATAATAATAACAATAATAAAATATGAAAAAAGCCACCTTGTGGGTGTCACATGATGCCCCTGTAGACATCATGTGATTATCATGTGGCAGCCATTTGGGATTACCATGTCGCCATCTGGAATTGCCACATGGCCATCATCTATATGGCTATTTTCGTGCATCTTATTAGTGGATTGTGGAGATCATTTGTGGGCCCTATAATTTTTTTATTTATGTGTACATATATTTAAACTAAAATTTTTCTTTTTTTTAAAAGGGACCATTTGTAAGCTCTAAAATTTTTTTTCTTTTTTATTTTATTTTAATTTTAAAAGGGACCGTTTGTGTTCCCACTTTTATTTTATGTGCACATTTTTTAGAAAAAGAAAGATAACATTTTTTAGAAGAGAATGAGGAGGTGGACAGCAACAACAAAGAAAAAAAAACTTATTTTTGATTATTCACTCCTTACACTTTATCTTCTTCCTGTCTTTTCTTTACACCAAAAAAAATCCATTAAAACCTTTTTAAGGAGCTTGAAAATACAAGATTTTACTTGAATTTTGAAGGCATAATTCTACAACACTTAAAGAATCTCTATTTTTTTTTGTATATTATTAAGGAAACCCTTATAAGGGACATCTCTTTTTATCCTTTTAATCTCTTTTTTCGTGTGTTCTTGATTTATTTTTCTTTGATTTCTTTTAGCTCTTCTTTTCTTCCTTTTTTTAAGATCTAAATGGAGCTTTAAAAAACCCATTTGATGGCTTTGCTCCATTAGAGAGGGATACATCTTCTCTTTATTCCATTTATTTTATTTCTTTGTTCATTGATTTAATCATTAAACTATGCAAATATATATATATATATATATATATATATATATATATATATATGTTTATTTTCTTTATTTCTTCTCCTATTATTTTTGTATCATTTCCTTTAGATTTATAATTCTATATGAAAAATGGTTTCATTGATTAACCTATGTGAAGGTTCAACCCATTTTGAGGGATGATTTTACTCCTATATTTTTTGTGAGATGTGCGATGATTTAATAAATTTTTCTTTGTATTTCATTTATGATTATTTTGTATTCTTGATTTTTTGCATATGATTATTTGTTTGTAATCCCTTTTTGACAATGTTCATTTCTTTTTGATGGCCATGATTTTGTGTCCTTTAGTGTCTTCATTATACTAATTTTATTTGTTCTTTTGGTTATTTATTTATGTATTTATGTGTTGATTTAATGTATTCTATTTGGATTTTAATGTCATTATTGTTATGATATTTGTTTTCATTGTGTTTTGTTGATGAGGATGTAAAAATAGGCATGGTAAAATAATTTTTTTGACCCATTTTTGAGTCTGAGACGCTATTTTTTGGGTTAGTGATGTGACGCCTACCACCCAATCTGTACATTGGACCGAATAACAGATGCGCACAACACATAATGGTATCAAAAATCCGTACACAAAAACCCAACCTAATTAAAACTTTTTATTTCTTATGACATTTTAAAACTCAAAAGATATAAAAACATAAAATAGTTTTGGCATGCATTACGAGGTAACTAGTGGGGTCATCGTGTTGGAATTTTGATAGCAAAACGGCAGTACCAGGACACTTTCCCAAATAGTACCTGCTAAGAAAAACACTTCTATAAATATGGCATAATAGTTTCTCAGCCACCTAGGTCCTCATGACCTTCCAAACTCATCATAACAACATCTCACATACAACGGAGCCTCAGGCTCATCAAAACATTATATAAAAACTCAATAGGGCCTTGGGCACCCTCAACAACACTCATCACATATAAAAGCAATAGATATCATACAAGTCATGCAATGTAATTTAAAACATTATATTAAAGGTTTACGAAACCATACATCACTTAGAGTTACAAAACCAAACCGATTTACATAGATTAGGCCCAATCCCTCTATTGGATCACAAGAGTACTATAAATACTATTACATCATTATATATTTACAAAGAAACAAAATATACCTAGAGGGCAATTCTTC
This sequence comes from Hura crepitans, assembly GCA_948208565.1. Classification (NCBI taxonomy): domain Eukaryota; kingdom Viridiplantae; phylum Streptophyta; class Magnoliopsida; order Malpighiales; family Euphorbiaceae; genus Hura; species Hura crepitans. The sequence goes on along the minus strand of CANXYI011139426.1, from coordinate 7,965 downwards.
GCGTCTCCTGTGTTATAGAGGCTTTGACTCTAATTTGTATTTTTCTTTAACCTACGCATTGCAAAAACAAGCAATGCGTTAAGCATAAAGCTTAATGGTGTAATCACTTTAACAAGCACACTTATAATAGTTCGATCATGTATTGAACATACATTAGCAATAGTCATAATATCAAAATAACTACATATTACACAACATACATTAATCACATGATATATCATATACATGACCCTATACAATGTAGAGCAAACAACAAGATTAAGAATATGATCATCACACATTTAGCATAACAACCCACATATCATACTTTATTTACGTGCCAGGAAAACTAGATTATATAATAAGCTGTATTACTTCATTATTAACCTTAATAGCTATTAGCTTAATTTTTTTTCCTAATATTAATACCACTATCAAATGTTGAATAGTAAACTCACAGTGTCATGCCTAAGGGCTTATGGTGTCATGCCCGAAGGCTTATTACATCATACCCGAAGGCTCACAGTATCATACCTAAAGGCTCACGGTGTCATGCCCGAAGGCTCACAGTATCATGCCAGAAGGCTAGTGCTTGTCAGCACAACAAAGTGACTAGTAAGTCCCGTACCCAAGGTATGCTCGTAGCTGCTAATATCTTAGTTGATTGATCAATCTATCTAAACCGGTTTTTCTAAAGGTATAGGCATAACTAAACTGATCATGTTTTGCCATTTTAGTTATTATTAACAAAGGTAGCAATTATTTCTTATTTTAACCTAGGCATCACGGGTTCATACTTATCACTGTGTACCCATATCACATAGGCCAATAGCATATAGCAAGGCATGTAACTCACATCCGTGTTGTTACCATGAAAATGAGTTATGTAGCCAACTTAGACTTATCTACATACATACACACTAACATGCGTATTATCATCACATTCATACCATACTCAAGTATAGTCAATCATTACTCACTCAATTGCATGGCTCGAGTTTCACAAATAGATAATTCAAGCATATAGCCATAATTTAGGCAAAATCGCTTATCTAGACTCACTATAAGAGTTACATGGCTTAATCATATCACAATGCTAAAATACATGTCATATCATATCTTCGTGCTTCATAAGCATACATTTAAGTTATAAAACATACCTATGCACTTAATTACTCAATATAACCTAATTTAGCTACTTAGCGTATCATACACGAATTATATGACTACCAAAACTCACATACGAGCATGAGACCTATAAGTTACATCTAGTCAACATTTATAGCATTCCTATATATATATAATGCATATGTCACTTAGGATAGGCATTTATCCTTCTCATTTACATTATGGACTCATTACACCAAAAATGATGTTTACTGATATTATGTTTTAAACATAACTTTATTATGTGCATTTAGCATTACACGAATCCAAGTGACATTTGGCCACCCTTAAAATCACACACATGCACATAAATCTCTATACAACATTCATTATGCCATTAGCATTCCATAAACCATGTAAGCACACATAATGCCTGACATATGGCATAAACACACATACATGCACATACATCTTCTCAAGGCCATTCGACCTCCACATATACACACCCATGGCATAAATTAACTCATACTTAGCATACGTTACACAATTTAACATCCCGACCATTTATATTACATTAAATCCTAATAATTGCATTAAAAGCAAAACATCATATATTATGTCAATTTACACATAAACTTATATTCATGCATTTTAAGCATATTAATGTGATTACACATAATTAACAATGTCATGTGGTACACCCAAAGCCATCTCATGCCTTTTCTTTGACATTTTGCCTACGAATTCAAATGGTCAAGATTTAGCAAAAATCATATAAAATCACACAGGCTCCGAAAAATCAAAATGAGGACATTAAATGACTCTTAGGCAAGTAACGAACATGCGAAAAATGTCAGAACTCAAAAATTCTTACCCGAACGAAAAATGGTCACTATTCACCTCGATTTCTCCATGCAATTTCTCCCGAACCGCTCCGCTAAATCGAGTGATTTTGGTGTCTATGGAAAGCTCTCAACACGAGCTTTCTGTCTACTATAATTTTCAAAGGTGGGTAGTGCCAATTGAAGAAGAAAAGAGAGGAGAGGAGGATGTGGGGAGTTGTTAGCCAAAAAGAGAAAAAGAAAAGAATAAGAATAAAGGAAAAGAAAAATGAAAAAAAGAAAAGAATTATTAGTATTTATACTTTTTGAAAAATTAAAATTTCCTTCCTTTCGAGTTTATTTCCACCCCTCTCAGGAATCCAAATTTAACAATTAACACCTCCAAAAATTAGATAAATCTAGGTTCTATAGATCACGAAAATCTCATGTTCGGAAAACAAAGGGAACTGGGAAAAACAACATAATTACTTAATTAAAAATTCCAAGGAATTACTTTTCGATATCTAAAAATTCCGATTCCAATGCCATTAGACTTGTCGAAATATTTAAGTATTAAGTTTTATAATTCTTGAATTATTTTGAGCAACTTTTTATTTATTTTACAATTCAGCTTTGCATGTGGTACTATTCACATGACACTGCTACAAAATCTTGTTTCTTTTTTTTAGCCATCCAAACGACTTCGAATTGACTTCAAACTTCGTCCAAAATTCTTTTATAATTATTACTCCCTAATGGACTGCTTAGTGTAACTCGGGTTCCGAGAAATATTATTCATCCCGGGAAGCACTATTCACGACAGTTGGGATTTTTGGGTCATTACAAGTGATTTCTAGTTCGAATGGTTCAGGTGATTGTCCATTTCAAAATTACCTTTTTATCCCTAAAAAATTTTTAGTTTAATGGTTTATTATCTTGACCATATTTTATGATTTTTTTTAGTTCTATGGAAGGTCAAGATAAGTAGTGGAAGATATATTTTTATGTATTTTTATTATTTTATCAGTCTGTAATTAATTTTTTATTCAACTTTTTTGAACAATTGCATTAGGATTTTCAATTGTAAACATTTTAAATATTTTCTATGTAATCCCATGCATATTTAAGAAGTAGTTAAATTGATTTTTGGTTATATTAAAAATTAAAGTCACATAAAATGTTTTATAGAAAGTAAAGGCCTAATTGCATAAAAATAAAAGTTTAGGAATCAAAGTCCCCAAATATCTAAATTTATTTTGATTTGATAAAAATAAGGTGTCTTAATTATTAAATATTTTAATCAATATATTTTGAGGATCAAAATCCCTTCACCCAAAATTATTTAAATTAAAAGAATAAAATTTTAAATAAAAAAGGATTTTAATTAATAAAATGATTTTTGGAACCAATATTCCAATAAACTCAAAAATGATTTAATTTGATACAAATGTTCTTTTTAATAAATAAAATATTTAAATGGCATGTTTTAAGAACCAATGCCCTTAAGTCATCAAATTATTTGTAAAATTGAATATATAAAAAATTTAAATAAAAATGATTTTATTTAATAAAAGTATTTTAATTAATAAAATTAATTTCAAAACCAATGTTCCAATAACTAAAATTGTTTTATTTAAATAAGAGTAAAATAGTTATTTTAACTAATAAAAATGGCTTTGGAACCAAAGATCCATAATCCCCTAGAAAATGATTTTAATAAATAAAATAAACATTTCTAATAAATATTTTTAGAACGATATTCTTTATGTCCAATAAAATGATTTTGGATCAATATCTGCGATTTAATAAATTAGGCGGATTTCATATATATGGGATATTTATGATTTATTTTTTTTGTGCATTTTATCTACTTTAATTTTATTTTATTTTGATTGCTTTTTGACGAGCAAACATAATTATATTAATCACAATAATCACATGCTCAAAGGGAATTGATAAAAATTAGAACAATCGAGATAAAAACTAGTAATATGTGGTGGGCATGAATAAGAGAAAATTCTCGAACCTAAAATCTCTTTAGTTTACTTCTCGGACTAACCACTGGGGTGATAACTCACACTTACCATTAGGTAAACTACGTTGTGCGAGACACTCAAGCTCTTGTCCTCATGTCGAATTTTGAACATACCATCTGGATGCCCATTATGATTCGGCTCGAGCCTATAATCAAGTTACCTCTAATAACATCAAACTCTCGAAATGGTAAAGCTATTAAATCCTTAGGAAAAACATAACCCTGTAACTCCAATGGACAATCTCATACACAGTATTAACAATTACATGATATCTCAATGGATTAGTTACTAATATGTCATCATCTAATATTTCTACTTCTTTATGCTTCTCATTAGATAATGGTATGCAAATGAATGAATGAGTGGATCTAGGATCCATCAAAGCAAACACTAAAATGCCAAATAAAGTAAAAGTACTCACAATAACATCTTAAGCCTTCTGCTCCTCTTTATCTTGGATAACATATGCCCTGGAAACTCTAGTATCTGGTCTCTCAAGTTTATTAGTCCCAGCCCTCTGAGTAACTGGATATTAAGTATCAATATAACCTTTACCTTGGCCCTTAGAAACTGCTAGTGCTAGTGTTTGTGTCTACAGTGGCAGTCTTTGGCATAATGTTCCATAAATCCACACCTAGTACAAGCCTGAATAAGTTGCCAACATTACCCATCATATCTTTTACCATAATATGGACATAAAGGTAACTTACCTCTTCCAGTCCCTGAAGGTGCACTAGCTACTGATGTCGATTGCTATGACTAACTCGGTCTAACTATAAACCCTCTACCCTAGCTCTGCCTCTAAGAAGGAATGTGAGACTAAGCCTGTGAAATGAGATACTTCCATATCACTTTTACCCCTCTTGTTAATTGTTAGGGTGAAACTAGTTTATCTAAGTCCTCTCTTGTGTTGAACCCTATTCTTCTTCTCTTGACTTATCTTCTCTGATTTCTTGGCAACTCTCACTGGCTAAAGAAAGTAAACTCCTAAATTACAAGGTGCATTTTAAGATCATAATTCAATTGATCCTCGAACATGATACACTTAGCAGCCTTATCCGGTATCATCTCTTGTGCTCATTTTAAGAGCTTAATAAACTCCCTCTCATATTTAATGACAGTTATCTAATGCTATTAAGTACAACGGTCTGTATCCTCATCTCATTCCAATGTAAATCCCTAATATACTTCCTTTGAAATTCTCGTTGAAAATAATCCCATGTAATATGCTCAACTGCAACAAGCCTTATCTCTATATCCCGCCAATCCCAAGCACACCTTTAAAGAAAAGAGGTGGAAACTTCTAAACTCTACATAGGATTACAACTCATTTGTTCAATAATTATTTTTATCTTCTCTAGCCACTTTTCTACTACTGGAGAATAATCATCATTGGTGCTATGAAATTTGATTACACCCATTTTTATGGCCTTTTTTATATGACTTCTATCGAATCCTTGAAGTGATGGTATTTGTGATTGCACAACTAGTACTAGAATATTTCCTCTAATAAGCAACTATAACATATCTGCAGCCATATAAGGTTCAAAAGTTATTTGTGTCATAGTAGGTAGTCTTAGAGAAACCTGGGGTTGTAAAGGTGGTTAAGGATTACTTTGTTGTCCTATACCAACACTAGTAGATGCATGGGATTCGACCTCATCACTACTAGTATTCTATAATCGAGATGCCATAACCTAAAATTTTGAAATAAACAAAAACTTGGATCCATATAAGAGTCACATATTATCCTTTAATATCATGTATAATAATTTATATGCCATGTATATACTTTTATCTTACATCCTTAAATATAATTTGGCCAAGAACCACCTAAACCATTCCTCTAATACCACTAAATATAATGCCCTTACACTTATATCAATAATCTCACCATAACTACTATACTAGACATATATCCTAAAAACTTGGGCAGAGTCTCCCCTAAAAATATAACATTTTCACCTATCATTAAAAGATATAACACTTTTATACTCACCAGCTTCAACCCCACAAATCTTCAAATACAATACAATCATCAACATACACTCTAATAACCATCATCAACATATCCAAATCAAGCATATAATATATACACTTTAAGCTTAACAAACAATAAATTCTTATTTATATACAAATACTAACTTTCAATTTTTCATATAAATGCCAAAAACTAAAAAAAACACATACATCCAAAAAAATTTTCATAAAACTATACTTCAAAATGACCACTTTTAAGCTTCATTAGGTGACTCGTTTCTAATGACAGTAGATCCAAAGATAGATGACTTGACTCCAAAACTATACATGGAAAATAAAACCAATGTGCTAAGTCGATGAATGACTTAGTTGTGCAATAGCATATGAAACAATCTTCTTAAAATAAATACATACAAGGATAGCATAGAAATTATTATCATGTATCATACAACATCAACATATACACATAAAGAAAATCATATCTTTATGTATATATACATTTACCAATATTTTATATAATTTACGTAAAATAATAGAAACATTTATAATTAGCATACATATATGATATTATTTAATCATATCTCTCGATCTAGTTGTTGGACCCAAACAGAGGATGCGCACATAAATATGTTACCGAACTTACTCAACCCGTATACCGTTACTCAAAATTATGGGTAAATTAAAACCTTTTTCAAAATATATTCAATTTAAAATTTAAGTCTAAAAATTCTACTTTTAAAATAGTAAAAATCCATTTAACATGTTACATTTATTTTGGGAATCCCTGCACAGAAAATCTGACAATATAACGACTACATCGGTGCACTATCCTAAGATGAATAGTAACCTGCATATGAAAACAACACTTCTATATCTCATCCATCACATTTTTAACATTATTTTGGTCCTTTTGACCACCTAGAATCATAACAAAACTCAGTCTCAGAAAAACATTCATAATTAAGCAACAAAATACAGTCTAAAACTTGTTTGAACAATTACAAAATAAGAATAATCCTGTATTAGGGCCAATCCCTCTTATGTTACATACAAGTGCCATCTAACCATTTACATCACAAAAATGACATATACAAATTAGAAAAATACCCAAAAAAAAAGTAGCCTGCTTCTGATCTGCAACAAGTTCGAGGCTTTGACTCTAATCTGGCCCTTTTAACTTACACATTGCAAATAAAATGATACTTAAGGTAGAAATAATTCATATAATCATGCATTAACTTCATAAATAATAACATTCATCATAATATCCATAATTAAGCATAATCCGAATTAAATGCCATATTGGTTAGGAAATTACTGCAATATCATAATTAATAGCCCACATTTAAGAAAACTCTTTTCTATACTTAGATAATGGGGACACTAAGCCATCGAGGCCATTTGGACCACGAAGGCCCACATACCAGACCCAAATATCATTACTAGACTCTAAAGTCATTATCCGGACCCAAAGGTTATTAAAAAAACACTGAAGTGTCCTAAGAGCTACTAAACCCCTAGTTGACCGATCAACTTATTCAATCTATGTTGTTAACTAGCATAAGCCAATCATCATATTTTACTTTTCTTATTAAACCAATATAAACAGCTTAATTAAATTGAACATGGTGGTTAGGCAAATATATGACCAACCAGGAAACTATGTTCATCATTTGCATTTTAATTATACCAAAACTCAAAACATATACATCCATCATTCAAGTGATATCAATAATACTCATGCCCATATACAACCTCTCATGTTATTTTGTAAGCATAATAGACATGATTTCTATCAAGAAAGGGCACATTATACCTTCATCAAATTTTCAACTAATGATGTCTCCAAAACATCTTATACATATAAAAAAAAACCCATATTTTAGGCATGTATAAATCAATAACATACCTTAATCAAACTCATTGGCCATTCGGCCACAATTTGTATGCACACACATAAAACTCATTTGACATTCTCACATACAGATGCAATAGCATTTATACATATATGCTATCTACACTATAAGGCATCATAACACGAG
>CANXYI011139388.1:0-11325 GCA_948208565.1 Hura crepitans | reverse complement strand
AACCATTATATATTTTACTTATCATAAAGTGATAATAATATATTTCATAAAAACAAAGAAAATATGTAATAAAAATTGTGAAAATGTTATTAGTATATTGAATATTTAATAAAGTTAATTCGTAATTATAGAAATTATTTTATTTTATTTTTTACACAAAAGCATATATTCTTAATTTTCATATAAGAAATACGCAATCTGACTATGAATCTTAGCTGGCGATTGAAAATTTCAATTCTCTGTAATGCTCTTATCGCCTCTCAATTAAGGGGAAGAATTTTGTCGGTTTAATCCAAAAATCAAAAAAATTAAATAATTGAATTAATTGAATTTTTTTAAAAAATTAAATAAAAAAATTAAACTTTTTCTATATAAAAATATTAAATGACCGTCATTTTAGTATAAAACACTATCATTTTAAAAGTTCGATCAATTCAATTTATTTAATTTTTATAATTTAATAATAAAATAAAATTAAATAAATCAAATTAAATATACTGAAATAATTATTGATTCGATTTTGCTTACACTCCCTCAACCTATAGATCACACACTATCCTAATCCAATCACTGGCCATGGTCCGTAGTTACAATCGCAGTTGCGTTGTACACAATTTCCAAGATTGTTTTTTTTTATGTTTGTTTCGAATTATGGGTAATAACAATTTTTTTTTTATGTTTGTTTCGAATTATGGGTAATAACAATTTTTTTTTTTTTTTGGGACGGAGCATTGTATAAACGGACAGCTCTGAAAATCTAATGTTATTACATAGAATTTGACCGAGAACACTCATATTTAATTGCCGGATTTCGGAAAGAAAATATATAGTTGCCGCACAACCCCAAAAATTTATACTATTTTTAATCGGAATATCCCGATCCCATCATGTATATTGCATTGTTGTTTTTCTAGATTCATCCGTGGAAAGTTCGTATTCGTCCATGAATTTAGATCTCTCCAAATATTTATAAAATAATTAATGCACAAACAAATAAACAGAGACACGTGACAAAATTTTATTAACCAATACCTTTTTTTATAAATGGGGAAACTATGCTTTCTCCTCCACAAATCACCATTGTCCTCTCAACCACTATCTGAACTAGTGATGGCCTTTTCCAATGTATTTTTCCCTGACTTCCATTCTATTCCATCAAAGGAAATCTCCAAAATTGGTGGGACTAACCCAATTCCCCCCATTCCAATCCAGAGTTGTGCTCAAAGATGGAGCAATATTCTTGAACACGAAGCCTTGGTAAATCTAAAACCTATAAACTATATATAGGTGTTTTCTATTTACATGTTGAGAGCTGACGGGTTTGATGATTTCTTTGTTGCAGGATAAAATGCGTAACAGACGTATAAAGAGGTTGAAGGAAGCAAGGAATGTTCTCACCAAATTTAGAGCAGAAGATGATTTGGCATCACAAAGTTTAAAAATGGTGGACGCCCTTCAAAGATTGGGCATTGATTACCATTTCCAGGATGAAGTTAAAGCCATTTTACAGAATCAGTACAACAAAATTTACAGTCACGGTCATGATCTTTCTCTAATAGCTCTTCGCTTTCGATTATTAAGACAAGAAGGTTACCACGTGCCTGAAGATGTGTTCAACAAGTTCGTCGACAAGAATGGGAAGTTCAAACAAGAATTAGCAACAGATATTAGAGGATTAATGGGATTGTATGAAGCATCTCAATTAAGCTTACAAGGAGAAAGTATACTCGATGAAGCTGCTGTTTTCAGTGGCCATTTTCTTAGTAAATCAGTTCCAAATCTGGGCCATCATCAAGCTGGAATTGTTACAAACACCTTGACGCATCCTTACCACAGGACCTTCTCTAGATCCTTAGTCAGAAATTTCCTGCATAATTTTCAAGGCAGAAGCAGAAACGACCTGACAGAGATTTTTAAACAACTCGCACAGTTCGATTTCAACACGCTTCAATCGTTTCATAGAGAAGAAATTGCTCAGATTTCCAGGTAAATATAGAGCACTTAATTGGTATTGTGTAAGTTTTAGATCAATATAATTGAGTTATACTTGGAATTGCTGCAGATGGTGGAAAGAGCTCGGATTGTCAGCAGAGTTGAGATTTCAAAGAGATAAACCACTTGATTGGTTCGTGTGGCCACTGGCATGTCTAACTGATCCAAGCCTATCATCAAAAAGAGTGGATCTTTCAAAAATCATTTCCCTTCTTCACCTTATACATGATGTTTTCGATTTCGGCGGGACGATTGATCAACTCACTCTCTTTGTTGATTCGGTCAATAGGTATGTATTTCTTCATCAGCAATCAGATTAAAATAAAACAAACTTTTTTTTTTTCACATAACTAATGATCTTTCATTTCTGCGCAGATGGGAAATTGCAGATGCAGAGGACTTGCCTGACTCTATGAAGATCTGTTTGAAGGCTCTTTATGACATTACTGATGAGATTGATTACAATATGCAGAAAGAGCTTGGATACAACCCGAAAAGCTCGCTGCAGAAAGCGGTATGTATGAATTTGGATACAGATTCTTAGAAGAAATATAATTATTTATTTGTGTACATTAATTAACAGACATGTTGCATGGTTGATCAAACAGTGGGCTAGATTGTGCAATGCATTACTAAAAGATGCAAGATGGGTGGGTGTTGGCAAATTGCCAAAGGCAGAGGAATTTCTGAAGAACACAATTGAAACTTCAGGAGTAAATGTAGTGTTAGTTCACACCTTCTTCCTATTAAATGAAGGTATAACAAAGGAAACTGTAGATACTGTCAATAACAATCCTGGAATTGTATCTTCTTCCTCAACTATTCTTCGTCTCTGGAATGACCTTACAAGTGCCAAGGTAAATAGCACAATGTTAGATTTTTGAGCCCATGATTTGTAATTTAAAATATGCTGATTAGGTGTAATTGGATTGAATTAATGATGCAGTTTGAGAATGGAGATGGAAGGTATGGATCCTACATGTTGTGTTACATGAAGGAAAATCCAGGGAGTTCAGTACATGATGCAAGAAAGCATGTGATGAACAAGATTTCAGATGCTTGGAAGCAACTCAATTGGCAGTGTTCGTCTTCAAATCCATTTTCATCAGCTTTTACAAAGGCAGCTCTTAATGTTGCAAGATTGGCTCCTTTCATGTATGAATTTGATGACACTCGTAGCCTTCCAAGCCTACAGGAAGACATCAAGTCTCTAATATTTCAGAAAATTGTCATTTAATCAATTGTTAAAATATTAAATTAGATAAATATTCCCATCATATTTGTATGTACGTACAGATTTTTTTAATTAGGAACTTAAATTTGACTTAACTGAAAAAGAGGATGTTATGGTGCCTTTATGATATATTTGCACACCATAGTTACACTCCAGTGTTGTAATTGATTATTTCATATTTATTTAAGTCAAAAATTTGCTACTAATTAGTTTAGTTTTAGTAACAATGGAGAATTGCACTTTAAGCAAATTTATGAATAGATTATGCAAAATTTTCTTTGAATTTATTCATACAAGGCAAAAATCATTTTAGATTTCTGAACTTGGGAAATTTTTTTCTTTCAATTTAACTCAAAACTTTAATTGTTTTGTATTAAATTAGAAAGAAGGGATTTTTTTTCCAAGAAAATTCCTTCTATCTTATCCAAGAAAATACGAGACAAAGAAGAGAGAGACCAACAATCTTCGTCGAAGTGGCGCGTGCTAACACAGCCAAACATATATTTGCACGGCCATACATGGAAACGACAACGCGTTCTCGATACGAATGAAACCGTGGTGTAATCAAACCACAGCTCTTTGTCATGGATAGACGGAGATCCAAAACGAGATTGGACGCGATGGGACTGGACTGGACCAAAGAGGAGCCAAGTACCTCCCTTCCTCTCTTCGCCAAAAAGTAATAGTAAACTTTCTAGTGTTGCATCGCTGCAAATCAGCTTTTGTTGTTAGTCGTTACCTTCACTTCTACGAATTCCAATCTGGCTCTTGCATTTCTTCTGCTCCAGCATTTCTTCCCCGACGAAAGAATAGGTTTTTGACGTCTGAAGCCACTGTATGTTGACCCTTTTCTCTGTTCAACTCTTTCTTTTTAAGTCGTATCTTGAATATGTGCTTAATCGTGTATGAAATGCCATTCTTGTGTTTTTCACGTTTTCTTCTATCAATACCAATTGGGTACGGTTCAGTTCTGGGCATTTAATTCAAGTATACTCAGACTGAAAATTCAAGTCTTAGCAAAGTCTAGGCATTTTAATTCTTCTGTTCTTTCAATGCAAAAGAGTGAAAGCTGAAATCTTTTTGCTGGTAAAAATTTAGGAACTTGTGGGTTTGTTATTGTATTTGGCCCATGGCAACTTTGGTAAGTTCAGTATCTCCTTTAACGAACCCATTTCCAGAGACATCAACAGTAGCTTGCGGGTTCTTTTCCCATGTACCGAATCTTCATTCATTGTCACTTAATAAAGGATTTAAAAGAGTTTTGGCAACTACCCAGATCACTATTTCCCCTAAGGATTCTGCTGTTACAATACCTAATTGGAGGTCGGGTAAGAGTGATCAAAGAAATAGGGAAATAAGGCTAAGTGATGCATTTTTCCATTTGGAGCACATAGTTAAGCAAGGAAACAAGCCTGATTTTGTTCAAGCAACACAGCTATTGTATGATTTATGCAAGTCAAATAAGATGAAGAAGGCAATTAGAGTGATGGAATTCATGATTGGGTCTGGTATTATACCTGATGCCGCTTCTTATACATTCTTGGTGAATCACTTGTGCAAGAGAGGGAACATTGGACATGCAATGCAGTTGGTTGACAAAATGGAAGAATTTGGCTATCCAACCAGTACTGTTACCTATAACTCACTTATTAGAGGGCTTTCCCTGCATGGAAACTTGAATAAAAGCTTACAGTTTCTGGATAGGTTGATGCAAAAAGGTTTGGTTCCAAACGCATTTACTTTTTCATCCTTGCTTGAAGCAGCTTATAAGGAGAGGGGAGTTGATGAAGCAATGAGACTTCTAGATGAGATCATTGAAAAGGGTGGGCAGCCTAATTTGGTTAGTTATAATGTTCTATTGACCGGATTGTGCAAAGAAGGTAGGATTCAGGAGGCAATTCGATTCTTCAGGGATTTGCCGTCAAAGGGTTTCAATCCAAATGTCGTTAGCTATAATATTCTCCTGAGGAGTCTGTGCTATGATGGGCGTTGGGAGGAGGCAAATGAGCTTCTAGCTGAGATGGATGGTGAGGAACGTGCTCCATCCTTTGTCACATATAATGTACTCATTGGTTCACTTGCCTTCCATGGAAGGATAGAACATGCTCTTCAAATTGTTGATGAAATGACACGAGGACCATTTAAGCCCACCACTACCAGCTATAATCCAATAATTGCTCGCCTTTGCAAGGAGGGGAAAGTGGACCTTGTGGTCAAGTGTCTAGACCGAATGATTTATCGTCATTGTAGTCCCAACAAGGGAACTTTCAATGCCATTGCTGTGCTCTGCAGGGAAGGTAAAGAGCAGGAGGCATTCTCCTTGATTCAAAGCATTGGCAGTAAACAGAATTCCTCCATCCATGACTTCTACAAAGGGGTGATATCAAGCTTGTGTCGTAAAGGGAACACTTATCCAGCATTTCAGCTTTTATATGAGATGACTAAGTATGGTTTTGCCCCTGATTCATACACTTACTCATCTATGATTAGAGGGTTGTGTATTGAGGGAATGCTACACGAGGCAATGAAAGTTTTCAGGTTATTGGAAGAAAATCACTATAAGCCTGATGTCGACAATTTCAATGCTCTTATACTAGGATTTTGTAAATCTCACAGAACAGTTTTGTCCTTGGAAATTTTTGGGATGATGATTGAGAAAGGGTACCTGCCGAGCGAAACAACTTATACAATTATAGTTGAAGGTATTATTCACGAAGGGGAAAAGGGGTTAGCAGCAGAAGTTTTGAGAGAGTTACATGCGAGACAAGTCATGAGTCAAAACACAGTTGAAAGACTATTTTTGCAGTATGACCTTGAGAGCGTACCTGTATAAAACCGTCCTCCATCCAGCATTAAAAGGTAGACAATGGTGATGGCAGACTGAAGATTCTTAGTCTATGCTTTCAAGGATCTTCGCGTAGTGACTGTTGAAGTTGACGACGATGCCAAATCATGAAACAAGTGAATTTGAAGTTGGAAAAACACTGAAGGGGAATATGGCAATTCTACACATTTTCCAGAGGTACCATGTTCTATTACTCTCTGCCACGGGCTGGCTGAACTGAATTTTTCACTGAGATCTTAGACCTTTTCAGTTCATATTGAACTAATAATATGCGTAATTTAAGAAGTTCCATGTAATGTCTAGTTGATCAGCTTTTATCTTTGTGGATGATATGCAACATTAAATCATTAATTTTCTACGATTTCAACTCTACTTGAGAACATTGACCATAATCGGGGGTTATTCCCCAAACAACAACCATGGGACATGAGGAGCCAGACGCCTCACGTTGAACAAAGCTTAAAATTGAGTATTTAAAAACTAGCAAACAGTAGTAATTAACCATCCATACTTTCAAGATATAATTATATTAGACATCATATGATAGTGCACAAACCTCATTATCCATCAAGAATCACAGCAAAGTATCAATTCAACTAGAACTCCTCAGAAGATTACATGGAGAATATTAGTCTCAAAACCAGCTCCTAAAATTGAAAACTAATTAAGTATGACAGATGAAGCTCAACCTAACAAACATATCCCTCAGTCAACTACTTCAAATGCAGTACAAACTGACGGTATCAGCTTATGAACTCCATTCTGTCCCAGTCCAGACGCCTACTTGGATCTCTGCCTCATCTTTCGGCGCTTCCTCTTCAATCTTCTCATGCGCTTCTTCTTCCACTGAGACGAACAACAACATGAATTAAGTTCTTAAAATTGCACGCACAAAGAAACTCAACGGCAATTGAGTTTAGTTCGAACAAAAGCTACCGTCTCCAGCATACAACACAGAGGCACAAAAGAGTATTAAATTTTAATGGCAATATTCGTTACAGCTTAGCATCTCATTAAACTTGGAAACCGAACAAACCTAGAAAACGCATCAGCAAATAAAGAGTTCTTTATTTCAAATAATCAAGTAATGACATCGTAGTTCACATAACCCTGAAGGTTATTTATTTTTTTGGTGGACTAAAGCCATACATAATTACATATCAATATCAAATAGAAACAATTTTCTGAAGGAATCAATAGATGAGGTAGACCATCATTATGTTCCATTGCATGAAGAAGGTAGCATTGTATAGCATATCATATTTGAATTGAACATACAGCCTACACTCCTGCGTCCTACTTCATCAATCATATTACATACCAAGAGATCAAAAAGGTCACGTATTAAGATCCAACAATCTAGAGATCAACAGAAAATACGACCAAATCTATCGAAATTATAAAAGCCCAGAAGACAACATCCATAGTCTGGAAAGCGAATTTCAAAGGAAAGATAACTGCAAGCAAAGGGGACAAATACCTTAGCTCTCATCTTGGGTCAGAATCTGTGAGTCTTCGTTCCACCTCTCAAGCGATTTCTCTAGAAGAACCAAATTTCTTTATCTGCAGTTTCAGAGGGATAATAAAAGTATCGCTCTTCGATATTTATAGGCAACAAAGTTTTGCCTATAGAAAACCCTAATCCGTGCCGACCTAGACTCACATTTGAGGGCCCTTTTCATCCGAGTAATTTTTAGGCCCACAAGGGAAAAGAAAACAGGGGCTCGGGATAATTTCTAGCCCATTGTTTATGAAATGGGCCTCAGATATTGGCTTGGTAGTACATCAAATTGAGTTCGTCTTCTTCTTCTTCCTCGCTCTGACAGACGCTCGAAATTCAGTCAGAAATGGAAGCCCCAAATGGAAATAACAATCCCTCAGAAAACAGCCCTATAGAAAATCGAATTAATGCCGACGCAGACAATAAAATTGACCTGAGCAACGATGCGTTAGCCAAGTCTTTATCGACGATGTTGGCCAGTGTTATTACAGATTTTGATTCCAAATCTCAAGCCACTCTTAGAAGCCAAGACCACCTCAATTCCACTATAGATCGTCTTACCCGAGGTAATTCACTACTTCGTATGAAATTTTTATTATATCGGTGTAATATTTTATGAATTAGGCTATAGTTTGAATTTTTATTCCCGTCGAAATGGTGTTAGAGCTTGATCAATTATTAGAAGATGCACCTTTTCCATTCATTATGCAAAATGCTGCGAAGATTTCATCAGTAAGAAAGAGAGTTTCGTCGCTGAACTCAGTTCTAAAATCCATACAGCGGAGAATTGATAATATAGATCGGATGCTATCTGTAGGCGTTCCTCAAGGTATCTTTCTTTCTGCTTATTCACACTTTTTTTTTTCTAAATATTAGCCTTCTCGTGTATATATCTAATTCGCCCTTACTCTTTGGTTTAGAAAACTCAATTCAATTCTAATTCTCTATTTTTTTCCATCATTTCTGGTTGATGGAAGGGAAGAGTATGAGATAATGGGACTTTCTCTGCTCATTTCTCTTATTCTAGGATCACTCTCTAACCTTCTTAATAATAAAATATAGTCCAAAGCTATGCATTTTATGTATGAATTTGGATTTAATTTTTAGAGAAGATAGTCCTTTCTTCTTGCCAAACACTTGCACAGGTCCTGAATCGCATGTTACCCTTTGTTATTGTTATTGGTATTGGCTTGTGATTTCTTTCAGCATGTTCTCTAGTTGGTACTCTAGTTTTACATGGATAGACATTACTTTGAAAGAAAATCTCTTGCAGAAAAAAATTTATAAACTATAAGGTTTCCCAAATAGGATTGGTACCCGTATTTGCAACTGAAGACTGGAACGCCTTTGTTCTTGTTGATCGGGACATCTTTTATTGGCTTGAGAAGCATTAACATAAATTTTGGCCTCTCTTTTTTTTTCTTTCGTGTGTAGGGAAGGACTGATGCTTTCATGGCAAGCAGCATCTAAATCTGGGTATCTTCTGACGAAGCTCAATGCAATTTGCAGGAGAGAATCGGATGAGCAACTGGATGCACCTGCTGGCTGCAAACAAACAAATATGAACTTTTGGTTTTCATTTTACTACCGATAAAGAAGCTAGTTTGATCGAGTTTTTTAACGTTTTGTAACCAGAATTAACGTTTTCAAGGCGAAGTGTGATGATCTAATAGCATATTGCGATGATACTGATAGCCTTTGTTAAATTTGAAATTTGGTCGCATTGTCAGATAGCCATTGCAAATTGATGAAGGGATTTTTGTATGTTTAGCTTGAGTTTCTCTCTTAATCCTTTTTCTTTTATGATCACATATGGAGAGCTCCATTAATATGAAAAAAAAAAAGAGTACCTTGGCTGGTAGATTCATTGAATATCAGATCAAATTAATGAATGCAACAATTGTTGACTGGGATTGCAAGAGTGTATAGGTGTGGAACTAGATTGGTAATAAATGCTAACACCTATTCAAAGTCGGGCTCAGGCTGAGCTAAAATTTTCTCAGAATCACGGGTCCAATTTTCATTCAATTTAAGGTCTCCCTATATCAAAATACTTTCTCCAAACCCGAACTTTTATCACTTTTGAGGATATAGTCGATTAAAAATTGATCTATAGCACTTGCTTAAATTACTTGGGGATATTTTTGGGAAAAATAACTGGACTGATTTTGTTTTTCTCGAATGGCTAAAATGGCAGGGAAAGTTATATCTCTTGATAAGAGAAAGTATATATACTTTTTATTAATACATATATCATCATCCGAATTTATTATTATCAATCATTTTGCTTTCAAATTAATTGAGAGGCTATGTAACCCCTTAAAATATTGATTTTGATTTCCACTTAACCTCTGATTAATACTTGTCATATTTTTATTGAATATTAGAAGGGCTAAAAGGTAAGAAGCTTTGTAGTAATGAAAATTGACAATTTAAAGGGTTAAATGCTCTTCTAATTAATTTGAAAGATTAAATAGTAATAAAAATTAAAAATTCAAGAGATTAAGTAATTCAACGGCTAACTAACCGTTATGAACAAATTTAAGGGATCAAACATTTATTAGGCCTAATTTTATTATAATATAGATCATGTTGGGAGAACCAAAAGATAGATGATCAATCTGTCTCGCATTCATTTAACATCCAAGGTCATTTTTTTAGAAAAATACTTGATGAATCTTTTTTTTATAGTGGACTGATCAATGAGTAACTTCACAAATATAATATATAATTATTTTATATATATAATAATTATTTGTTGGTTAATTCACCATGAAACAGGTAGAGGATAAAAAAATCCTACTTTTTTTAATTACGGTAACATCTCCATCAAAATAACAAGTGGTGCAGTTTTCTCATGTCACGAGTCACTTTACAGGCGAATGCCCTATTCAATAAGGAGGAAACTACAGCCCCAAAAAGAGGTTGTTCAACTACATTTTCGGCTTCACAAGCATGTCATTCGACTTTCTTTTTTACATTATCTTCAGTCGAAATATTAGATCAAGATGTCCTTATATATATGACAATCCATTTGCGAGTCCACTACCATCCTACACTGAAGCCAATTTTCATGTGTTATTGTTTCTACAATGGCATTCAAGAATTGCTTTCTCCTTTACCTGTTTTTGCTTCTCACTAGCAATGGACTAATGTGCCATTGTGCTCGCCGCCTTCTAGCTACTCAGGCACCTCCTTCTCCAGTCTTGCCAACTACACCAAATTTCCCCACCATACCAAATGTGGGTTTACCTCCATTGCCTTCCTTTCCTACAATTCCAACTATACCCACCGTCCCTAAAATACCCACAATTCCAACTATTCCCAATATCCCTTTCTCTCCACCTGCAAAAGGCACTCCTTAAGCCTTGCTTTGTTTGTGTTGATTCGGATGTTATTATGCATAAATATGAGGAGTGAAGTGGGTCATTTTGTAATGTTTGTGCTGTAACTTCTGCTGATGCTGTAGTCTGATAGTAATATAGCTTGTGAGGAAGATAATATATGATATGAAATAATGAATAGTTTATAATAAGATGAATGTGCATGGCTTTGTTGGTAGAATCTCTACATCCCTATCCATTTGATTCCATGCACTTTAACTTCCTCTACTGTTGACCATCAATAATCTGATATGCAATGGAAACAGATATTAACATGCAATTAACAGATTATTATCAAATTTTTTGAGAATAACCAATATGACTCGAACTATAAACTTTATGACGAAATCTATAGGAAATGCATTGTTGA
>CANXYI011139338.1:0-15239 GCA_948208565.1 Hura crepitans | reverse complement strand
ATATATATATGTATGTATGTATGTATGTATGTATATCCTTAGTGAAATTAGAAGTTTTTATGTACTTCAAAAAACACTATTTGTAGAACTTAGGATTTTGGGGTGATACAGCTAAAGGCATTAGAATATTACCATTCACTTTTTTTTTCCTCGGATGTGCATATTTATTCGTCTCAAGTTGTTATAAATGCCAACACTCCAATTGGAATGCCTCTAATAGAGTCCACATGAGAAATGAGAATTACAAACACCTTTAAGGTGATTGAATAAGTTGCAAATAATTTTAGGGACTAGTAGAAAATAATTGACAAAGTATAAGAAGAAGAAGAGAGCAGAAAATTTTCTATTTTATGCATAAAACACTATTTCACTTTAGAGGTTGAAACCTTTAAGGCCTTTTTATAGACTCTATTAGGTATTCTAGAAACCTTATGCTTCAGGTTTGATCTTATTTAACCAAATTGGTACAACCAAATTAGTCCAACCAACTGATTGAACCAAATTCATTAAATTAAAGCAACTAGCCTTGTCATATCCATTAGGCCTGGTCTAATTGGGCCTAAATTGCTTTTATTTATTTTTTTTCTTCTTTAACCTTAAATGCCATCTTATGCAATTTAAAAGCTTATTATTTTACATTAATACCCTTTCCCTTTTGTGTGTGACCTATTGGGTTTTAAAGTTAATTTAGTAACACAAAATGAATTAGAATCCTAGTTGTATTAGGATTCTATGATTTAAATTATTATTAATTCTCAATTAATAGATTCATTCTTATGAAAATCATAAGAGGTATTTATTCATGTATCATGACTACCTAAGTTGTCAAAAAGTCAGTGGTTTTTTACTTATACCTTTCCATAGTTAGTTACCATGCCAATTTGTCCTTTCACCACACTTTATCTCATCAGGTTTGAGTATGGGCTTATGTTAACTTAATGCTACACTAAATGTATATTCAATGAAGCCTTAATTATGTTAGATTTTGTACTTTAGACATTTTTACTTATAATGTATAAGTGAATCTCATTCATATATGCACATGGCTATGACTAGAAACCCCTGAACAAGATCAACTACAAGGACCAGTGAGATCAACTCCCTTATATCAATATGGGGTGGCAAATCCTTTATTGATCATTCAACTATCTTTGAATACTTTATATTATACCCAATTACCATGCTATGAACACCTTTTGGTGAGGAATAAGCCATTTTGTCAAAATATAGTGTTCGATATTCAAGATAACCTTTGTGATCTAAAGTTTAAGGATATTTGCATAACTGTTATGATGAGATTGAATCATTGACAAATATTAAGTATCCATGTGATTATATTATAGCTAAGTCCCCAATGAACTCTTTTCTCAAATAAGCATCTATATGTTAACTTTAAACATCTCATGTTTACAGCATGTGAGAACTACTACTTGACCTAGTCAAGAAGTATACATGTGCTAGTTTTATTTGTATTAATAATGTCCTATCTTGTTCATACTTTAATTAGGGATGTTTTAGGTATAAACACATTTGTATGTAATAGGAATCTCATGTCATGAACACTTTATAATTTCCTTTACACTATGTATTCTACACCAAGGACTTATTAAACAATTTAAGTTATAAATAAACAACTAAATGTAGTGATTTAAGAGCATTGAATAATAAAGAAAGCCTTAAATAGATAAAAAAAAATGTCATGTACATAAGAAATACCCTTAAAGGATTATTTATAGGGCATACATGTCTAATAATCACCCACTTGAACTAGTGCCAATCGCCTTTATACCTAATGCCCATAGTATTTACATGGTGATCAAACTTCTTTTGGGATAGTGCTTTGGCAAGAGGATTAGCCACATTTTGATAAGTGGGTATCCTTTTTATCTTTACATCGTTTCTACCTATGATCCCTCTTATTAAATAATTGTAAAATTAAGTCAACACTTAATTCATGATTTATCTCAAAATCAAGGATTCAAGTTTCTCAATATAGCCCAACATCTTCAAACAATGCTATACGACTGAAGTACCATCCACTATCTTAGAATGGAATAAAGATTTATAAACTTTATACCATTTTGTATAGGTTTGTTCATCAAATAGATCTATTAGATAGATGATGATGGTATGAGTATCAATATGCTCATGTTGATTTTGAAGCTCTAGGGACACAAAGGCTAACATGATGCATGAGCCCATATCATTATCCTTAGTATGTTTTAGAAACTTTAGCTGAACATTAGGAGTAACATTATTAGCTGGAGGGCTGGAGATTTCTATGTCTAACACATAGGCAATCTTTTTAGCTTTTAGAATAATTCTCAAATTTATACACCAGTCTAAGAAATTAGACCTAGTAAACTTATTGTTTTCAAGTAAGCTTCTCAGATTTACATTTGATGATGTTATGATTGCAGTATCCTAGATGTAAAAAATGGGAATATGTTAGAATATGCTTATGCTCATGAAATGGATAAATTAGATCATTAATTAATTGTATTTAACTCCTACTATGTCATTAGGAACTAATAGCCCTAACTAATTGATTTGAGAAAACCCATTGGAAGCTTTCTTAATGGTTCAATATCCATTTACATTTTGAATTGACATTGAGTATAGTCAACAAGCCATTTTTGAATTTCATGGTAAGTTCTCTTAAACTAATTGCATCTTATGCAACTACTAAATCATTAGATTATCAACTCTTGATACATGCATATCTTATATGCACTTCCTTAGTCTTGCCTCTAGTTCCATTAACCTTGAGTATGCTCAACAAGTTATGTACCTATCAAGACAAACTCAACCATAATATTTAAACATATTTGATGTAGAATAGGCTTGAGTATGCTTAATAATATAATTCTAAAAAGAACTCTAGTTCAACTAATTATGATGGAAGGATTGTACGTTTTAATATAATTGAGGGATTTCTTATTTTAAGTCTCATCATACATGGTTAGGGTGATTTCGTAGGCATATGATATTTAAATCACATTAAAGCATATGGTAATCACTAATCACAATATCTAGCAATGGGGATTTCTACATTGGTTTTCCTGAGCCACTGAGAAAAACTAATTTGGGCCAAACTCTAGGTAGATGTATGAATTACAACCCATTAAATTAAAATGAAAACTTAAATTATAACACTTGTAAAATTCTTCATTGGGCTTTTATTCTGGTGCATTTATTGCTCCATTGCTGCTTGTACTCCTTCCAAATATAATCCTATGTAATCTAATTACATAAATCCTTATCAAGAAAACCTCGAGTTACATTTGAGGAGAGTAAGATAAAAAGAAAAATACAATAGAATATAGGAGATAGGCAGGGCACACATGCCTTATTTAACTAAAATAAAATCATGCATATGAAAAATCACATTGGTTATAAGCCCATTTACTAAATCATGCCTAACATACACCTTGTATGGAATTTTAATTCAAGACATGTTATATATAATTTAGTTCTACACAAAATTACAACTCTTAAATTTTCTGCCTTTTTGTGCAATTTTAACTTTATCAATTTTTGATTAATTTATTAGTATCCTTAAAATCCATATTTGATTGGTTTTTATCACGGAAAATTTTCCTACAAAAACCAAAAATTCCAATCTCATTTAATTGTGAAAACCAATTTTGCATATTATTTGGAGTTTAATTATTGATCTCATTAACAATTAATCATGCAATCATAATTATTTAATCATATTAAACAAAAATAATTGAATTAATTTCAATTAAAATCATTAATCCAATTGATATTTTAACATTTAGAAATTAAAAGTTATATTCCATGCTTAGCGAAATTAACTATGCATAAGTTCAAACCAATTTTTGATATGTTTTAATGAATTAATTCCATATATTTTGGGATCAATTTTTGAATCCATTTACAAAAAAATTAAATCAATTTATCAACCAAAATTAGCTCATTAGTCATACCAACTCATAGATAATTTAGTAGAAAAAACAATTCTTGACTGCAAATTTATATGGTGAAGAATATGACTGTTATATAGAAATATGTATCTAATGCAATTAAAATTGATTCCAATCACTCTCAACTTTTAAATTTATTTCATAAATATCTCATATTCATAAACTAACAAATCTATAATTACAAAAAATAAAATTAAATTGAAGAAAAAAAATAAGAACCCTAATCGAGTTTTCATGGACATAGAAACTGATTATGCTCTTTTGATTTCTTTTAACTTTCAAATAATTTTCTTGTTGTCCATAATTAAAATTAAGATTTTAATTCATTGATTTGATAATTAGTTAAACCATAAAACCAATTAAAATTATCAAGAGAAAATTGGTCACAAAAAATGACTATACCATGCCAATATGTTAAAATTAATTTTTGATAATGCAAAATCAATGTACTTTTTTCAAAATTGAATCAAATTAGATTTTGACTCAATTAAAACATAAATAAAAACTTTAATTTGAACAAAATTATGAAAATTGATTATAGAAAATTCACATAAATGAGTCTAAAAAACTTAATATACAAAATATAATAAATTAACCATATTTGATGCAACCTGGCTCAAATACCATTGTAGGTTTTAAAACTCATTTTACAATAAATGCAGCAAAAAAAATAAAATTTTTAAGACCTTAATCAATGATCACTTACATCAAATACAATTAATAAGCAGCTAAAGGCATTATAATATTACCATTCATTTGTTTCTTTTTTTTTGATGTGCATATTTCTTCGTGTCAGGTTGTCGTAATCCACAACACTTCAATTAGAATGCCTTTAATAAGGTTTACATGAGAAAAATGAATTACAAACACTTCTAAGGTGATTGAACAAGTTACAATTAAATTCAAGGACTAGTAGAAAATAATTTTTACAGCAAAGGAAGAAAAAAAGAGTAGAAAACTTTTTGTTTTATGTGTGAAGCATTATTTGACTTTAGAGGCTGAAACCTTTAAGGAATTTTTATAGGCTCTATTAGGTCCTCTAGAAACCCTAAGTTTAAAGTGTAATTTCATTTAACTAAATTAGATCAACTAGATTAGTCTAACTAGCTTATTTAACCAAATTCATTACATTAGACCAATTAGCCTTCTTATGTGTATTAGGCTTGGTCTAACTGGATCTAGATTGCACTTATTATTTTCTTCTTTTTTAAACCTTAAATGCCTTCTCATGTTATTGAAAAGCTTGTCATTTTATAGCAATTACCTTTTCCCATGTGTATATGACCTATTGGGTTTTTGAGTTAACTTAACAGCATAAAATGAATTAAAACCCTAATTGTATTAGGATTTTATGATTTGAACTATTTCAAATCACTATTAATTCTCATTTAATAAATATATTATTGTAAAAATCATGGGAGGAATCTAGTCATGCATCATGACAATCCAAGTTGTCAAAAAGTCAGTTGTTTTTGACTTATACCCCTCCATGTTAGTTACTAAGCAATTAGTTCTTTCACCACACTTTATCTCATCAGGTTTGAGTATGAACTTATGTCAACTCAATGTTGGACTGAATGTATATTTAATGAAGACTTGATTATGTTAGATCTTGTAATTTGAACATTTGTTCTTGTAATGTATAAGTGAATTTTATTCATTTATGCACATTGTTTTAGCTAGAGACTTCTGAACAAAGTCAACTATAAAGATCAGTCAGATAAACTCCCTACATCAATCTAGGGTGATGAATCCTATATTGATCATTCAATTATCTTTGAATACTTCAAACAATACCCAATCTCCATGATATAAATGCCTTCTGGTGAGGAATAAGTTATTATGTCAAAATATAGTGCCGATATTCAAGATAAGCTTAATGATCTTAAATCTAAGGATATTTGCATAACTATTATGATGAGATTGAATCACTAACATATATTAATTATCCATGTGATTATCTCATAGATAGGTCTCTAATGAACTCCTTTCTCAAATAACATCCATATGTTGACTTTAAACATCCCATGCTTATAACTTGTGAGAATTACTACTTGACCTAGTTAAGAAGTATAACATGTGCTAATTTTATTTGCATTAATAATGCCATATCTTGTTAATACTTTAACCAGTGATGTTTTAGGTATAAACACATTTACATGTAATAAGAATCTCACATCATGAACACTTTTTTGATTTTCTTTACACGATAAGGACTTTATTAAACAGTTTAAGTTATAAACAACCAAACAAATATAGTAGTGATTCATGAGTACTGAATAATAAATGATGCCTTAAATAGATAAATAAAATGTCATGTACATAAGAAATACCCTTAAATGTTTGTGTCTAGGGCATATATATCCAATATCAAAGATAAACCTCGTAACAAGTCAAGGGAGCTTGAACCTTAGTCCATATGGACTACCCAGCTTATAGTTTGCATGGACTTGTTAACCTTAAGCATAAAAAATTGAGCCTATGGCCCATGGGTTGCATGAAACTTATTTTTATGGCATATAGTCTACACGGACTTATATCTACAATGCTTCCTAAAACATTAACTTCCTATTTAAACACTACTTTTGATTTTCTAAATGGGAAGGCCTTTACCAGAAGCCTATATATACTTCTCCAAAGAACTAATTTAGAGACCTTGAATATTGATTGAGAATAATGAGAATTATTCTAAAAACACACTATTGAGGAAGCAACTTTACTAGTTCGAACCAATATCAAAAGCTATAATTTTCTTTCTAAAACCTAACCTTTTATTTATTGCTTAAAGCTTATAAACAAGTAGGCATAAGGGTATGAACTTTTATTCTTACTTTAATATTAACCAATAATCTCTAATGATTAATTACATATGTGAGGCAATTCTCCCTAATCCTTATGTCAAGGAGTAGGTTAGTATAATACACATGTTCATTACATTTAAACTATTTTTGAATCATAATAATTGTAATTGACATTTTGCATCACACGATTAGTTCGCACAAATCTCTTTTCATAAGGAGTTAGGTCCATATGAACATGCATGATTTACTAGTTTTGACATGATAAACTGTTTCATTATTGTGAGCTTATTAACATTACTAAATGTGATAAATCTAGAGATGCATGCTTTACTTAATGTGTAATTTAATATATGGATATTTTATATGGATTATATCATACAATTTTAGTTTGTTATAATATATTGTTATTCTAATTGCTTGGTAAAGTTGTATTAATTCTAGTTATAGACAATGGAATCATAGTCCACACGGACCTATTGAGTGTACCTAAGTAGTTTATATGGACCTCTTAATAGGAAGCTAAGACTAATTTTTCCAAGTTTAATTTATCTCGGTTCTTACTTATTTTATGTACTTTATTCATTTAAGTTGTAATGGCTAGATTATTTAAAGTTATTTTACATGTCAAAAGCCAATCTCACATTAATGCTTTTTCCATTAATTAATTAGTGTTTTATTAATAAATGAGTTTTTATTTTTCCTTAATAAAAGTCACCATAATAATGTATTCTAATAAAGGCCAATCTCCTAGAGATGGGAGTTGGGCAATTATAGCTAATTCCTATGGGATTACAAGTAATTGTCAAGTCATCCTTTAGTCAATGAATAGCTTATTTTATGGATGTCTATTTTTGTATCATATTATTTGTTGTAATGTTTTAATTATTGCCATTTATTTCTTTATACTGTGCAAAGATGATGGATGCTTTAAATATAATGCTTGCTTGTATGATAAGGGAATGATAAAAATTAGAATATAAAAATGGAATCTATAAGGGCATAAATAAGATATTGATTCTAAACCCTTTCTAGACAAAAGATCAGTAGGTTTTTAGTGTAAGGTAGCAGCTCCACCAAACCACCTCATCCCCTTATAACAATAACTCTAAAAGGGATGAGAATTGAAGCCAAAAGTGCCTAAATAAGAGACCTTTCAATATTCTAATTTTTATCAGTCTTATGTATTTCATCCTTTATCAACTATGTCTATGTTACCCTATATAATATTGTAAAACATAAACCTATTTTTTAT
Source organism: Hura crepitans (assembly GCA_948208565.1). Lineage (NCBI taxonomy): Eukaryota > Viridiplantae > Streptophyta > Magnoliopsida > Malpighiales > Euphorbiaceae > Hura > Hura crepitans. Next base: position 7,236 of record CANXYI011139338.1, on the reverse strand, counting down.
TCAAATTTAGGAGATTGCTAGGATATCTATCACTTATAAGCCTCGTACCTTTTGGTGTATCAAACAATGAACTAACCAGTCCTTTTACCCTTGAATGGGAAGGCCCCTATTTGTGGGAGCCTTAAGACTTTCTAACAAAACCATGAAGCCTATATAGTTAAGATTAACAACCTCTAATAAGTTGTATGAAACAAAATGTGTGCTATTGCATTATGAATGTGTTATGGGCCTATTGCATTTAACCTTATTTGAAGTAGGGCTAAGCTTATTTTGCCTTTTATTTGGGATGAGCTCAGCCTAATTTCACTCTAAATGACACTTAAATATCATGAGCCATTGTTCTAGCATGCACTTTAAATATACAAAGTTACAGGGCTAATATTATTTTGGCATGAATTTAAATCCTGCATATCCCCTGATGATATTTAGGCAAACCCACCTAGTAAAGAATGGTAAACCATACGTGTAGGAGTAATAAGGTTGGAAGGAATAATGCTTGTGTTTGTCCTTGTAATCATGCATACCATGCATATGGCATTATGCATCATATTGTATATACATTTACATACATCATATTTGATTATTTTGTAGCCACTATTGACCCATCTTTCACTGCTCTATAGAAGAAAATCAGCAAATTTCTTTGTATAATCAACAACTAACTTTCTATTCAACCAAAAATAGCCATCATGTCTGGAGATGAGTATGTGACCAAGACCATGCTAATTAAAGTCTTACAAGATATGGAAAAGAGGATAATGGTCGCTTTTGTCGACATTTTATCTGGTGCTCAAGCCCAATATAAAAGAGGAATATAATGGTTAGGTCATACTAGACAAAAAGGTTGAATCTAATAAGAAAGAAGATGATAGGATTTTAAAGCAGTTGAAAAAGACCTAAGCTCATATTAGCATTTGGGATTTGCTAATGTTTTCCTAATCCCACAGGCAGAAGGTTGTTGAAGCCTTGGACAATTTTTTATTTCCACTTTTACTACTTCAAATAAGCTAGTTAAAGTGACGAAGGCATGGATTAAGGGAATTATTTCTTTTTATGAAGAGGACTTACCTTTGGAAGGTGAAAATATAACCAACCTCTCTTCATTAAAGTTGAAGTTAAAAGGAAGGAGACTGTATGTGCTATGGTTAATGATATGTTTTTATTATATGTTTGTCCAGTCAATATCTTTATAGGTTTAAAGATTATAAAGGAAGACCTCTCTTTATTAGACATTACTATCAAAGCCTATAATGGCACAAAGAGGCAAGCTGAGGGTTCTTTCATAACAAAGGTTTAAGTGGGGCTAGTCATAGATGAGGTTGAGTTCATAATTATAGATATTTTGACCATCTTTTCTATTTTACTTGGCCACCCTTGGTTTCACAAACTTGGTAGGGTTCCCTCTATACTTTATCAAATGATAAAATTTCCTTGTGAAGGTGAGATAGTCATAATCAAAGCTAAAATTGATCACGCTGTCTCTTTTTTGGAAATTACTGATTAACCTTTTACTAGGTTTCATTTGGCAAGTATTTATGAAGATTACATGGATCTCACAATTTCTAAAATCATGAAAAAGATGAATTTTCTGCCAAGAGCTAGTTTGGGAAAGTATTTGCAAAGGAATGTTGAACCCCTATAGATAAAAGAGCAAAAAGACATAAAAGGTCTTGGTTATTGTCCAAATAAGGAAACAAAAATGAAGGATGGGAATTATCTTGAAAACTTTTTTATCAAGCAAGGTAAGACCAAGTATGATGGGATGCTAGAGCTTATAGTCATTGATAGGAAATGCAAGCCCGGGTTTGAGATTCTTACCGATGTCATTGATTAGGAATCTGGAGATTTAAAGCATGTCAAGGAATAGGAAGATGAGCTATTTCCAATTATTAAGAAGCCTACTATTGTAGAAGAGATCTAACCCACTATGCCTGAGTTAGATAGCTATGATTTAGATTTATTTTATGATGAACTGTATTTGTCTAAACTTTTTAAGGTCAATAACCTCTTTTCTAGTATTGTATACAATGAGTTTGCTTATTTATGCGATGATTTTCTGATAGTTGCATGCATTTTAATGATTATTACATGAGCATTTTTTAAAATTAATAACATCATAACTAACCCATTTAATATCGACACAAATAAACAATCCTAAAATATATTAATTACCTATGATACTATTGGCAAAGAAAGAAAAATTTGAGAGACTATTAAAGAAATATGAGAAAATCTTTGCCTGGACTTATAAAGACATCATGTGAATAGATAGGGACATAATAGAACATGCTATTCCAACTTATTGAGCACATGCTTGTAGTCTACCAAAAGTTGAGAAGAATGAGACTAGAATGAGCTAGAAGGTGAAAGAAGAAGTAACTAAGTTGCTTAAGGTCAAATTCATTGAGAAAATCATCTTCTCTACTTGGTTAGCTAACATAGTCGTAGTTTATAAGAAAGATGGTAGGATTTGAATGTGCGTAGACTATCGCAACTTAACCAAAGCATACTTTAAGGATGATTTTCCTTTGCTCCATATAGAAGTGCAAGTAGATAGTGTAGCAATGGCATCCATGTACTTATTCGTGGATAATTTCTTAGCATATAATTAAATTCTTGTGAGGTCATAGACCAATGCAAAAATGGCCTTTATTATGGAATAAGGTATCTATTGTTATAAGGTAGTGCCTTTTGAACCAAAGAATATAGGGGAACTTACTAAGGAATGTCAACCAAAATATTTCATGACACGATGCATAAGGAGGTTAAAGTATAAATCGATGACATGATAGTGAAGTTAGTCGATAGGGAAGGACATTTTAAAGTTTTGGAGAAGTTCTTTCAATAACTAGATAAGTTTAGCATGAGATTTAACTCGAAGAAATGCATATTTAGAGTAGCCTTTAGCAAATTACTAAGATATATAATTAGTAAGAACATAATAGAGGTAGATCTAGATAAAGTAAAAGCTATTATCAAAATGCTTACACCCAAGATGGAGAAAAAAGTTTGGGGCTTCCTAGGAAAAATGTAGTATATAAGCAAGTTCATTGCAAAACTCATAACCATATGTGAACCTATCTTTAAGCTCATAAGGAAAAATCAACCTTGTGAATGGAATGAGGATTATCAAGAGGCATTTAAAGCTATCAAGCAACATTTAACCAACCTTTTATTTTTAAAGCCACCTAGGCCATGAGGGGTGTTAATTCTCATTTTTGCCAATGAGGAAGAATAAATTAGAGTAATGATTGTATAAGTAGATGAATTCAGGGGGAAAATTACTGTATACTATCTTAGTAAAAAATTACTCCATTTTGGAGTTGAGAAGATTTATTAGGGGTAATATGATTTTTTAAGAAACTTTGGCATTATTTCTAATCTTAGAAGTTTGAAGCTAGAGGAAAGTAAGATCTATTGTCTTACCTTTAAATAGCATATTCACTAGTGTGTAAAATAGGGAAATGGATTTTGTTGCTTTAAGAGTTTGACATCTCCTACATTATAAGAAAAACCATTAAAGGCCAAGCAATAGTGAACGCGTGGAGGCAATTTTCTAGGAAGGATGGAAGATGTGCTTTGATGGGATAGTTAACTAGAAAGGTACATTTGTTTTACTCATTACACTAGAAGGTGAGATGATGTTCTTAGCTAAAAAGCTAGAATTCCAAGCAACCAATAACATATTAGAGTATAAAGCTTGTATTTTTGGTTTGGAATTTTTGTACATGTTAAGGGAAAAAAACCATTGACTTTTATGGAGATTCAATATTGGTTGTTCAATAGGCAAACTGAGCTTAAGAAGTCAAAGATGAGAAACTAACACGCTATGCAAAGATAGTGGTGAATATGGCTGAAGGATTAGATAGATGGACTTTCCATCACTTTTCTTAGGAGTAGAATTAAGTGGTAGATGCCTTGATAGTTTTAATGTTTATGATAGAATATTCTAAGAAGTTACCCATCAAACTGATGTATTTTTACAAGGCAAGATAACCAGCATACTCAAGATTCATTGGGCAAGTTAAAGTTATAGATAGATTGCCTTAGTATTCTAGTGTCCTAAAATACTTAGAGAAGGGAGAACGTACTAAAAATGCTAATAAAAAGGACAAAAGGGCTCTACACAAGTTATCTACTCAATTCATTACCTTTCAAAGGTGTTATACAAAAGGCATCATAATGAGATACAACTTAGATTTATGGATGAAGTCGAAATACAAAAGATTATGAAAGAAATGAACGAAGGAGTACGTGGACTTACACGAATAGGAATAATCTATTAATGAAGATAATAAAGCTAGGGTACTATTAGCTGACCATAGATAATAATTTTACCAAATTTATGAGGAAATGACATAAATGCTAGATCTATGCTAATATGAGTCATTTGCCATTGCTAGAATTGACAATTTGTCTCCATCTTAGCCATTCTTAACTTAAGATATCGATGTAATTAGAGAAATAAAGCCATCTATAGTTAAAGGGCATAAATACATCATGGTAGCAATTGACTATTTCTTAAAATGGGTGGAATCAAAATCTTTCAATAATTTGGGGGCAAGGCATATGAGTCAATTTATTAAAAGAAATCCTATTTGTAGGATGGGTTGCCACACCATATAGTTTCAAACAATGGAGTTCAGTTATAAGGTGAAACTAAGAAGTTGATGAAGAAGTATAGGATAAAACACCATAAGTCCTCTCTTTATAAGTCACAAGCAAATAGAGCAGTAGAGGCAACCAATAAGAATGTTAAGAAAATACTATAGAAAATGATAGTCACTTACAAAAATTGGTGAGAGTTGTTACCTTTTGTACTTTAGGTTCACAGAACAATAGCCAGAACTTTAACAGGTGCAACATTATGCTTTTTGGTGTATAAAATAGAAGCAGTATTGCCAATTGAGTTATAACTTCCATCTTTATGGGTGGTACTAGAAGCAAAGATTCTAGAAACAAAATAGGCATAGGTAAGATATGAACTACCGGTCTCAGTGGATGAGAAACACATGAAAGCTTTGTATCATTTATAGTTATACTAAAAAAGAATGGCCAAGGCTTATAAGACGAAAAGGAAACCAAATACACTTAGAGAAGGTGATCTTATGCTGAAATAGGCCAAGCCACTGGTAACGGATCCTATAGGAAAGTTTAAGCCCAATTGTGAAGGCCCATAACTAGTTAAAAAGATACTAAAGCATAAAGGTGTTAAGCTTATTAATTTAAAAGGCAATGAATTTTTAGAACCCGTGAACTTAAAAAGGCTAAAAAAGTACTTCTACTAATAAAAAATGAGTCTACTAAGTCAAAAACTAGGTAGCTTAGGTAAAATTTAAGACATCTCGATAAGGTGAAAACATGAAAACAAGTAGTTTATGCAAAATTTAGGAGAAATTGAGAGAAAATATTCAACCAAGAAAACCCGAGAAGACTGCTTGTTAATGGCAGTATTATTAAACATAATTAATGTATATATAAGATTAAATGAGTCAAGTTATAATGCTAGAAATGCTTTGTGATAATGATCATTTTGCATACTAAGATCTCATGAGAAATGTTGTATAAGCAAGAAATTTCTCTATGCGCAAAAATCTCTTTCCAGATGTAAATTTTGTATCTTTATTCTTTCTTTTCAATAAAAATGTTCTGTTGTCTTTCATAAAACTTGTTATCCAAATGTTGTATTCCTCATTTATACTTAGGCATGTAGTCTTTATATTAAGCATATTTTTCAGTACAGAATGATGCTTTTACAAGTCAAGAAAAGAACATAAGAAGTGATGAGCCAGAGCACCACCTTAGAAGCCTAAAGGTTCATTAGAAATTCTCAGCTTCAATCCAAATTGCTTTTGGATTTGATAAAGAATATAGAAAGTGGCATGCCTTAAGCTAATGAATGGGACACTAATAGGATGGCAAGATAGAGTAAAGTGAGAAATCTTCCACCACTTGCAAATATATTTGACTTCATGAGTAATAATACCACTAAACCATAGAAACCCATTATTCTTTAGTCTTGAATTTCCTTTTTACTTGCCTAGAACAATGGTGATTGGGCAAATAACATGTTTAAATTTTTTTTAAAAGTTCTAAAAGTAACTTAAGCTTCTCTTGTAGCCATACCTAAATAAGAAGTTGTTAGGTTGAAAATCCATTTTGGATGACCTAAGCAAGAGTTAGGCAAACCTATTAGTGTGAAAAGCTTCACAAGCATACTAAGCAAAAATTAGGGTAAAAGAGAAAACTAAAAAAAATCTCTCTAGGCAAAAGCTAGAAAAAAAAAATAAAAACATATCTATAAGAGAAGTGGGCTCCCAAGCATGATTTCTAAATTATGCATTTTAAAAGTATCAAGCCTTTTATTATTTTAGCAAGAATAAGGCAGAAAGGGTTTCCTTCGAATCGAATACCATTTAGCATATGAAAAAGTTTGTAATTACAAAAGGAATCTTCATAAGTTATTTACAAATACGTCACCAATATGCATATAAAAAAGCACTTAGACCATTTAAGAGAAAAAGTTGTAAGATGATCGATGAATTTTAGAACAAACACCTATAAAATAGGACCAATTTTAGGGATAAGCTTTTTAGCTACTAAGAAAGATATGCTCAAGGCATGTATTACATCTAATGGATAATGGTCTTCAAAAGATGATAGTATGGTAGGGGTATTTAAGGCAATGTCAAAATTCATAATTGCTATAAACTCCTTAGGAGTGGAGGTAATTCTTGATGATTGAAGTTGAATACATGAAAAATGGGATCCTAGTAATAAGAAGCTATTGTTAAAAAATTAAAGTCAATTTTCACTTTCCTTAAGGATCTAATAGCAGAGAAAGGAGTAAGAATGTTATAATCCTAAGTGGCTTTGGAGTTTTAAATCAAGAAGAACTAGGTAGCAAACAGAGAACCAATGATGAGTGGTAAAGGAGCAAGCTAAGTTAAAGGCTATTTATAAGCCTAAGCCATGTTAGATCCTATTCCTAAAAGGATTTGGACTTAAAAGTATGCTTAAAGGTCTACACAAACCAATTAAATAGAAGATTAATACAAAAGTCCACGTGGCCCTTTAAGAGGAAGATCCTGATAGACTACCTTACAAAGCAAGTCCTTAGCAAATACTAAGTTTGGATAGACCTAAATCCCAACTCAAAAGGCAAAAAGTTAAATCTTAGCCTTTTTTGAACAACTTGACTTGGAAGACTGGTATTGTAAACTCAATCACAAAGGT
>CANXYI011139259.1:0-17752 GCA_948208565.1 Hura crepitans | reverse complement strand
CATTTATTTCTAATGCAAATAATTAACTTGTAATTTTTGGAACCCATAGGATTGAATTTAGTTTATTTTGTAACACTTGCAAAATTAACATGCCATGTATACTTAGCTTTATGAAATTTTAAATATGGCAATTAATCTCATTAATCCTATTAATCAAATTAATTCCATAGTTAAACATCCTTTCTAGTTTAGAAACCATTTCCAAAAAGAAAAATTTTCAATCCAATTGAAAATTCTTTTTGGGATTCTCGAGTTACATATGCTGGAAAATATTGATTTTCTTATAACTAATGGTCAAACCAATAATTCATTTACAAATTTAATTATTTAATCCAATTAATTAATTAAATTTGCATGAATTCCAGTAGCATATTCCAATAAAATCTTAGAAATGTTTAATTTGAAATTTTGAATTGCACTAATGCCAAAAATTCAATTTCTAGCATTTACCAATAAACAAGATTACATTGCTTTGCAAAATAATTGTTCTAAAAGATTTTGGACCAATTCCAACAAGCATGAACATATAAAATCATATACAATTACTAACAAAATTAATCCAAATTAATTATTCAAATTAATCAACCCAAAATTAATTTGTTAATCATTATCGATAACAAATACAATATATGTTCATATGACTGTTACAAAACTATGAATCCAATTCATATGAAATTAGTTTTTGGCATTCAAAATATTCAAATTAACTTCATAATTATCCAATAATTATTAATAAACATGTCCAAAATTGAAAGGAAGCAAAATCAAATTTTGTCACCATTAATAAAACCTTAACTAATTTTATAAGAGTTGTCAACAACCAAAATTATTTTCAAATAATTCTTTTAATTATTAGACAAAAACCAATTTTTATTGATCATCGTTAAAATTACTTTTCAATCCATAAAAAACTAATGAAAAATAATTAGGATTGTAAAATTAAAAGAAATAATTCAAAAAAATTTGCCCTAATTTAGCCATTTTCTATAATGGAAAATATCTCAAAAATTATGTTCAATGATTTTTTAAAAAAATACCAAATAAAATTCAATTTTATTGGGCACCTCCAAAATTAAATTTTCATCCGTTAAGAACCAAATAAAAATAATTTAGGGCTAAAAACATTTAGAAAATAGACTAAACAAAATTTTCAAAACTAGTCGACAGACGTTGTTAGAATCCGAGTTTATTGTTTAATTAGTTATTTTAATTAACAAATAAAATCCAATTTTATTGATTAGCTATAAATTCAAACTTTAGGGTTTTATGAACATAAAAATAAAATTTTGAGGAAAAAAAATTAAATAACTAATTGAACCAAATAGCAACATTTTAGTCGACTAACATAGCAAATTTTCCCAATTTTGGTTCATTTAAGCATATAATCCATATCTAACCATTAGAAGAGCAATAAAACCAAAAAAGAATACCAAAAATGCAAACCAAAAAAAGGTTGGAACACATTAAAAGGTTGAAACATCCATAGAACCCCATAAAAGGTTAGAACATCAAAAAATTGAAAACCAAATTATTTATATTAGAGGAAATCACAGAATAAGAATTTGTCATAAATTCTCAATGTGATTCCAATATACAACTTTCCTTCTCTTTTGCTTTTCTCACTAGGTTGTCATAAACCACAGTGATTCCGTAACACCCTTACCTAATTCCCTAAGAAATCCAATAGGTGAAGTTACTTTCCATATGTTCACCAATCCTAAAATTTCTCTAACCCTTATTCCTTTAACACTTACAATTTTGTTTATTTACTAGATAGATATTTACTAGAACTCTAATCCTCAATCATCATTATATAAGTGATATCAAACATTAAAATCCAATATTTGGTCAGTAATTGATTCCACAAAAATTCAAGTAGCATAACAGCTACCTAGGTAACATTTCCAAGAATATACACCTGTGAAAAAGCACTTCTAATAATATTATCCACCTTTGTCATCACTTGGACCCTTCTGGTCCTCTAATATCATCACACATATCACAGACAACACACAGGGCCTCAGGTCCACAATCATTAGAAAACATAAAAGATAAAACGTTCATATAAAAGGCCTTTAATATAATTATTCGCTTTAATCTTAAAATTTACACACAACTTCAGCTACCATGATAACTATGCCTAAAACCCATATTATATACATAAGTGCCCTCTATACACCATAAAAAGGACAAATATATATATATATACCCTTAATTGCTTCACTACTACATTGTAAAATCTACAGAGGATGTTCTTCTATCTTCTACTACCTGTGCACTAGAACACCGATACACTGAGTATAAAACTCAATGGCAAATTTGATATAATAAAACATGTCTTACAAGCATACATGCATCATGTGATGTCTATGTCATAAAATAACATTATTTTATTATTCTTTCTCATTATTTAATTTATTAGTCTCATGCCATTATTTTCTCTTTTTATAAGTCCCATTATCATAGGCTATCCTATTTCATTAAATTTCTTTTTATTATTTAGGCCTATCTAGATAGACAATTCTTTAAGATATTGGATAAAAGGGAAATCCAAAGCTATGCAATGGCCCATATTTTGGACCTCAGTAGCTGTACATACCTAGTCTAATAGTAGGGATCAATTCACAAGAACCTCCCAATACTAGAAAGTAAGGATCATAGGGATTAATCCGTGGACGTCATAATATCCCAAAAATCATTATTAGGCATAGTGGATAGTAGGGATTAGGCTTGTAGGACCTTCTAATAGCTAAAATTAAGCAAGTGGGTAGTTGGGATAAGTCCCATAGAACTCTTAATACCCGAATGTGTAGGGCCCAAATATCAGGACCATGATAACTGCACCCACCTACATAATTACACTGATTAGGCCTAAAAGGACCAATGCCTCTAAGAGCTACAAATCCCTTGTTGATTGGTCAACCCATCCAATGGATGTCTAACTATTAGGCCAACTATCTATTAATTAATTTAATTCAATTACAAATCAATTATTTAATTTACTTTTAGGTGATAAATAAATAGTTGTAAGTCATTTTTTATCAGTTTATTTTTCCATTAAACAATTATAAGTCATTTTTGTTAAATAATTATAAGCTATTTCTTAGACAATTATAGGTCATTTTTCATGTCCATTTTAAGTCACTATACTATGTCCTTTTTTGTGCTTATTTTATGTTCTAATTATAGGTCTCTCTCATAAATTCATTTCCAATGACACAATTATGGGTCCATTTAATTTTTGGGACACAGTTATAGGTCATTTACCACTATTCATTAGGCATTTCCTCATGCCATTTCAAGCCATATTAACGTGCCATTCTTGGCCACATATGATTCATTCCTTTCAACCTAATATGTCAACAACATTGCCTCACGTTGCCATCAAAATTAAGTACATCACATGTTCAAACTATGCACCAATTTTTATGCACATTTAGGTCACTTTTTAGGCCACTTTATTCCATTTCCAATAACACCATTTCTTTACCAAAATTTTCACCAAAATATTACAACATGTACACTACCTTCATTTACCATACATTAAGCCATATTCATTCACATGTTCACACACATTACATGCCTTATACATGTCACACACCATATGTACCACCATACACACATGTATATATACCTTACCATAAATGCCATGCCATTATACACAAAGCATACCTCTTGGCCATATCATAATCATGCAAACACATACATTTTTCTTATCATTTTCGTATACACACACCTATATTCATGCCACACATGACATTTCCCATCATTTTACATCATATATACATGTCATACCATGTATGCCATCCACTATCATTATGACATACCTTTCGGCCACTTAAGGATCATGCACATACATACATCTTTCTTACCAATTTCACATACACACATTCATAATCATGCCACACACTACATTTGCCCTCACTCACATCATGTGTACATGCCATATGACTATACCTGTACCATGCCATATATGAATATACCTCTCGGCCATATGGGCATCATGCATTTACATACATTTTTCTCACCTAATGCACATTTAAATCATCAATTTTACACATAATGAAGCTCACGGCATGCTTAGTCCCACAATACACACACATATAAGCTCACACATATAATTCCATACACTATTTTATGGCAATTCACATCTACACACGTCATGGCATCTTAACACTAAATCAAATTCACATACCTATTGCATCTTTGGGTCCTTTTTCACACTTTGAATGGCCTAATTCTTTGATCCCTCACTAACTTACTTTATGCCTACATACACAATTCTTAACTTACAAAATTCATAAAAAACACACAAAGCTCTAATTGAAAATCTAAAATTTTGGTGATTCTTAGAATTAGGAGGACTACACAAAACTAAAATAAAAAGCAAGGAAAAGCCATTTACACCATAATTGAATTTTTAGCCCTCTATATATATAACTTAAGCTTTGGTGAATTTTTTCAACTTCTATGAATGAAGATGGAGACTATGGGCTATAAAGAATATTTCCTACTTAATTATGATGATTTTTTGGTGGAGGAATAGAGGTGAAATAGTGGTAGCAATGGTTAAAAATGGTGGACGAATGGTAGAGATGGCATCGAGAAAGAAGAAGAAGCAAATGGGCGAAAATGGTGAAGGTTGAGTTGGTAAGTGGAGGTTGATGCACATGTGGCAAATGGGCCTTTTATAGGTGTGAGTGGGTAAGGTGGTGACATGTGGTGCCCAAGCTTCCTAAAAAATCCTAATTTTAGTTGAAATTTTAGGCAATTTTAAAAATTAATTTAGACCTCTAAAAATTTTTGTGTTTATTCTAAAAATCTTTAATTGGGCTTATTTAAGGCCTCAAAAAATTTTATGTCAAAATTCCATTGACAAGTTGGCTAATAAATTTCTTTAAAAATCAAGAAATTTTAAAAAATTACCAAACAACCTCATAAAATTAAAATTCCTTCACTAATGAACTCAGTGGAATTTTTGACCTTTAGGGTATGATATTTTTAGGTTTATCCGAGCACATCTTGGGTCATTCCTGACACAAGTCATTTTGAGCCTATGATTCACTAGCTTATGGCCTAAAATGAATTATTGGTTCTGCTAAATTTTTTAAATTCATTTGTTTTGCCCATTTTTTGGCTCTTCAAAGTTTCATAACCAGTACACCCCTTCCCAGGCACCACGAAGGTGTCTCGACTCTCTAGGAACACTATTTGAGTCTTAGAGGTACTGTTCACAAAGCCCTAATTTACTGGCATTACAGACTCTTGGGAACACCACCAAGGTAATGCATACAAGGAGTTCTTAGAAGAGAGCAACTTGAAAATCCAAGTGCTAGTAGGATTTTCAAGCAGATGAAGGAAGAAGAAGAAGTTTATGTGTTTTCAATTGTTCTATGTAGCAATCTGCAATAGAAATTGCTTGTATGGTGGCTGTACCTATAAGGGTTACTTGTACTTTAAATAAACCCTTTTTTGTTTGATTTTAACACTTAAAATTAGCACTAAGTTAGACAAGAATGGACCTACCAATTAGGCCCCTTTCTATCCTATGTGCATAAGCCTTTTAATAGGCTTATATGCAATTTGCTTTAGCCCCACTATCATTAATCCTATGTGGCACTCCTAGGCCCTATTTTGGATTAATAATTACTATAATTTAAGGCTTTTAAACCTTTTAAAAACCCATAAAATTTGATGTAAGAACAATTAAAATTTTAACTCAACAAGGCTTAAGTCTAAAAACCCTTATTTTCTAGAGTTCTAAATTGCAAGTGAGCCCTAAGCCCATTTGCTTATTTCTTCTATTTTATTCATCTTCTAATAATATCTTATATCATTATAACATTCAATGTTATTGAATCTTTCTTAAACTCCTTTTATGTGTGAAACCCTACGGGTTTCCAAAATAGCTTAGCAGTACACAATGAATTAGAGTCCTAGTTTAACTAGGCCATTATAGATTTAATCTTATTGAATCAATATCAATTCATTAATTGTTATATCACTTGTATACAAGCCAAGAGAGGTATCCAACCATGCATCATGACTACCCAAGTGCTAAAAAGTCTAGTGGTTTGACTTAACCCTTCTATATATAATTATGGTGTAATAAACTCCTTTCACTATCTTTTATCCCATCTAGTTTAAAGTATGGACTTGTGTAACTCAAAGCATAACTAAGTATGTCTAATTAAGCCCTGGACATATTGTTATGATAATTTCACCATTATTCCAAAAATGCCCTTCATAAATCCCATTCACACATTGCATCTTACTTTGGTTAAAGATTCCTAAATAAAGATTACTCATTAGAACTATGAGATAAACTCTGCACTATAATCTAGGGTGGTAAATCCTTAGTTGATTACTATCCTATCTTTAAATATGTCATACCATACCTAAACACATCACTATAGATGATTCTCTTTTGAAGTAAAAGCTTTGGAGTTAAATTACATCACTCTATATTTAAAATAGTTAGTGATCTCAAGTCTAAGGATACTTGAACTACTGATATGATGAGATACTTTCATTGACATAGATTAGGTATGCATGTGAAGATCTCATGATGGGTCTCTAATGTACTTACTTCCCAACTAAGCATCCACATGTTAACTCCAAGCATCTCTATGCTTATAGCTTGTGAGAACTATTACTTGATCTAATAAAGAAGTATACATGTGCTGATCTATTTACATTAACAATGTCCTATCTTTTTAATACTATGATTAAGGATATGATAAGGGATATTTAGGTATATCACATTTGCATGCAATAAAAATCTCATATCATGAACACTTCATGATTTCCTCTGTACTGTGATTTTATACCAGGGACTTTATAACATGGTTTAATACATTACAAACAATTATAGGTAATATATGAAAGTACCATGATATAAAGAGAAATGACTTTTACATTAATTCATATGGTTTAAAACATGAATATAACCCTATTACATAAGCTCTGAGGCATACATCTAACATTTTTGTCCAAGTAATCTTTTATCACATACTTCTTCTTAAACTCCTCTAAGAAGAAATCCCAAGCCACCCTCTAAATTGGTATATGCTCTATCAATGCATCCTACCATTCAAATTCCTCCTCTTGCAGTAAGGTTGTTGCATAAATTAAGTTCTCCTCAAGTGAACACTTAAGCTACTGCACAATTATGATTGCCCTTTTGAGCTAATATTCAGACTTGACTAAATCATCTAGGACTTCACCCTTGAAAAAAAATCCTCACCCCCTATCTTTTTAATCCTCTTTAAATATGTCATCTAAAAAGCTTAAGGAACTAAAGGCTACTATACTAGTGGAAGTGGAAATGTAGCAGTTGCAGTGGCTTGTCTCGGTAATTCTACCATTTACTATAAAATGCCTGGCTAAGCTTATGCATCTACTCCTATAGCATTGGGTCTTGATGTACTTACCTTTTTAGGTATATTAATTAAGGTAGGTGCATGGCTCTCAACTTCTTCTTTAGCACCCTCTTAAGGTGTTGACTCACTCATCTTTGGTCTATGGGAAAAAGAATAAATTTTAAGCCTCAAAGTGTATAATTATGTGATGAATGATCTTAGACTGTAGGCACTCATAGATGACTCTTATATACCAAGGAATGCCTAAATCGAGGCTCTAATACCATTAAATATGGCACCTCTATCCTGATCTAACCACTAGAGCTGAATAAGAAGTGCCACACAACTGATATTCAAACTATTCTTTATTAAAATTCTATGTAAATTTAATACTTTTTGAAATCATTTTAAAACATACATGAACTTTTAAATATTAACGGGATTAAAACTCATGGTAATTATAAAATAATTTAGGAATCATCGTGTAAAAAATCCAATAGCATAAAGGCTCTATTGGGATGCTATGCAACACCCTTTATTAGATTCTCGAAGAAGCCCAATAAGTGGTGCACTTCCCGCCAGGTTACCCATCCTAAAAATTTCTCCCATGTTCATTTGTTTAACTTTTACTCATACTGTAATAGAGAACTCTATCTAATCCCAAAATCATTCAGGTTAGCTCCTATAATCCATTTTGGTTCATATGATCCTGTCCTAACTATTACAAAAAGAACTTAACTCAAATGGGTATCATATAAAAATCTAGTAGCATAGTGGCTGCCCTGGTCACTATCCAAAAATTCAAATTTCACCTGTACACACTTCAATATAATATATCACCTCTCCTGGACCCTTCTGGTCCCCCAGTTATCATCCTATCCATATCTTCTATCACACAACAATCACAAGCCTGAGGGCACAATAAAACATACAAAGCCTTAGGCTCATAAACACACAACACAAAGCACACATACATAAGAGAAATCATCTCCTAATTAATTATAGCAAGGTCTGATATATACAAAACTATCCTAAGCCATTTATATACATCATGCCCATTTTCCCCATCTAAGTATATAGAGTGTAAAATCATACTTCTATACATGATTGGTCTTCTCAAGAATGTCCTCTGAACTCCATTGCATGCTTTACGAGGTGATGTCCTTGACTTTTGTGCCTGCATATCGAAACAGGCATGCTGAGTATAAAAATACTCAGTGGTGAATTCAACCATAAAAAAACATGTGCACAGGTTAATCCATGTATTATACTTTCATTCTAGTCTTGTACTAATTACCTCATTCAATTAAGGAAACTAACATGTATAATTACCATTTTACCCCTAAGGCATTTCTGCCCGTAGTTTTCCAATTAATTTATTCCAAGGCATATAATTTATGTCTTTAGTTATTAGTAGTCACTTCATGCATATGATATACCATTTTTAAACATTTATTCATTATTAATTAAAAATTACTAAAATGGCCTTGTATCTAGCTTCACAGTCATATATGAATTTATTAATCTTGTTTAATTACTTCAATTAGCCCAACTCAATAGACATCCCTAGCAGACATTGGATCTAAAGGAAAAAAATAATAATCTAGTGCAATGGTCCTCATTCTAGACTTATGCCACTACACCGGCTCAATTAAGTCCTAGCACCCAAGGTGTAAATAACAAAAGGTTGTCTACTTAGTAGACTAGTCTGTCCAACAGACTAGTGCAGTGGCCTTAACGGACCTACATCGCTGCACTGGCATCATATAAATGATTAATGGTAAAGTGGTTATGTCTACCTAGTGGACTGGTCTATCTAATAGAGTAATACAGTGGCCCCATTTAGGACCTACATTGCTGTATTAGCCCTATTTGAAAAGTAAATAGCGTAGCAACTGCTAAGAATCCCTAAGTTGACCGGTCAACCCATCTAGTGGGTGTCTAACTAGTGGGCCATTAACCTCAATTAGTGTCTATTTTTTTATTGATTAACCTCTTATAATATTAAAATATCAAAAACAGACATTTATCATTTTTATAACACAGTTAGAAATTAACTTGGTCTGGTATGACCATAAACAGGCTATACTAGGTAAAATGTCAGAAAAATATTATTCAAAACACAATTACCAATAATTATTATATATTATTCCAGCTTTAGTTTCATAGACATTTTTCAAGTTTAGGCCACTTATTGTCTAAGGTATTTATTGATTCAGGTAATGGTTATTTTGAACAGTTACAGGTCATCGTAGCTAAGTTTTATTATGCTTTTCAAGTCTGTTTTACCTTTATTTTCCAGTGCAGTTTTTAGTGGTTATGTCATGAATTTATAAGCCTAAAGCCAATCACAAATTAGGTTATAAACAAGGCCAAAATATAGTTCAAAATGCCATTTCAAAAGATTATCCCATACTAGCCATTTCAGGCACATAAATTGAGCACAATATGCACTCACCAATCATAGCCTTTAAAAGCAATACCAAGCCACTTTTTTACCTTTAATTTCAAATCAATTCCTAAGGTGATGTCTACACCATTTTCAAGTCTTTTTCTGGTTAGATGTCAAGCCAATTTAAGGTACACATTGACTAAGTTTATACCAAAGTAACATCATACCATTTCATGCACTTTAACTTATATTAACCGTGCATATTAACTTGCCTACATGCCATACTTACCAAGCCTCCTCATGCCATATGTACCTCTTGGCCACTAAAGAATTCATGGGTAAATTATTCATTTGGACATCACTTATCATACATATATTCTAAGTATTACCATGCAAACATTCACATACACATATATCCCATGTATCATACATACCATGGCACTACACATGCCTTACATGTCTCAGCCATAGTGAAATCACCACCCATTCATGCATATATCCCTCTTCTCATATAACATATCACTAATTCATGCATCAAGCACTCTATAGGGCCATTAAAACAAACCATAAGCTTGAACAAAGTTGACATAACCCTCGGCTCTACATACCCTCCATACCAACATGTTTTTTTACATCAATTTACAAGAAATTCCATTATATCCTAACTTCAACTCACCAATTCATACCTTAAGCACAATAATCACACATTAAGCATTATCAACACACCCTAAACACCATTAATATCTCATGACCACTATAAGGTTAACATCCATATTGCCTTTTTTCATCAAGTAACCACATAAATTACACTTAAATAAACTATATACCACTATATCTCAAAACATCTACCTTTTTAAGCTAGTTTACATGCTTAACTCATTCCCAAACCCAAAGAGAGGCTACTAAAATTTTAAATACATGAAGTGAGTGACTGAATTCACTTACCTCTTTGACTTGAAGATGCAATCACTACCCCTCTAAAGTCTGCTAACTTCAATTTAAGCCCTATAGTGACTTTCTCCCTTGCTTTTCAAGCCTTTCCTTGTCCCAATTCACCTTAAACACAATGTACATACATCCCCACAGATGTTAAGCGCCCTAAGGAACCATTTCCAGCACAAAAAATTCAAGAAAACTTAAAGAAAGGCCATGAAAGCTCACCTATTTCCTTTGCTACACTAGTTCTGACCCTAGGACATTTAGGGATTCTTAATTTCTTCATGAAAGCTTTTTTTGCCTTCATTCCACTTCTAGAAATTCACTAACATCCCAAAGGAAATTTTAGAACCTAAAAACTCTAAAAAAGCTTCAATAAAGAAGAAGAAACTCCCTCTCTAAACCATTGTTGCGTCACTGCCCACTACGTCAATGGAGGAGTTTCCTTCCTCCTGTTTAAGTGGAATTATCCACTTACCATTCACCCTTGCCACTAAAGCAAGGGTGTTAAGCCACCTGGAAAATTATGGATAGGTCTTACAGTAACCCGAGCCACCTCGACACATCTCGATTTTTTGAAAAACTTCAAAAATTTGCTCAGACCTCTAAAAATTACACTGTTTATTTTAAAATATCTATTTTAATCGCCTTTACCTGCTCATAAATTTTTGTGGCCAAATTCCATCAATAGGGTAGTTTTTAGATTGCCTCAATTTGCATGCCAACTTAAAAATTACGAGAATTTGCAAATAACCTCTAATTTTAAAAATTCTTTCACCTGTTAACTTAGTATAATTTTTGAGCTTCAAGGTCCATTATTTTTGGGTTTATCTAGTCACATCCCGGGTCAATCTTGAACCAAAAAGCTTTTATTGTATTAGGAGGTAGCTCACAGCCCGAAATGAATTGTTGGTTCTACTAAATTTTTAAAATTTTCTATTTTCAACATATTAAAGCCTTTCAAAGTTTCATGACCAATGTCACTGCCTCGCCTTATGTGCAAGTGACTTGACACCTCGGCTGTTCTTCTTAGACCTAGTGGCACTATTTATAGAGCCTCAAAGCATGGGCATTACATGCTATCCAAAAAATGAATAGTACCATAGAGTAGAAAATAGCACTTTTAAAAGTCATTTCAACTCAAGCATCACCACTGGATCCTCGTAATCTATCCCTAAATCACAACATAGCAAAATCTTAAAACATTGTTTCAACATCATAACAATAATTAAATCTAATATGAATATACTTTACATATACATATTAAACACCATTTCATCAAAAGCAAAGTTACAAAACATGTAAAAGCTAGTTTAGGTTTGTAATGCCCGAAAAATCCTAATGTTATGAATAGTACTTCTCGAGAGATGAAAAGTGTTTTCCTGAGGTTGATGACATTAAGCCTACTAAATGGAAGTGTTAATTATAACATATTTATTGGTGAAATTTGAAGTTAAAATGAGATCATTTAGATTTTTAATAATGACAATTAAATTTTATAGCAATGTTATATGAATACTGACCTAGTTTTAGTTGAATCGTAAAATATTCAAAAGTTACTAAGAAAATTTTGAGATTTATACAACATGATACTCAAAAATTCCAATTGGCTTATTGGCACTAGAATTAGAATTTTTATAGCTTAGGAAATATTTTTACCAAAATTGGGTTATATGATATTATGAATTTTTATTTGATTCTTCACAATTTTTAAGGTCTAAATTTTAGAGGCTTATGGAATGTTAATTAATTTAATTTTTAGGAGTTAAATTGAAGGAAAGAAAGGGAGGTTTAGTTTTAAAAATATGAAAGATAAGAGAGAAAGTATTTAATTTTTCTAAAAACCTCATATATATATATATATATATATATATATATATATATATAAGTCAAACTAACCATTTTTAGTTAAATAATCAATAATGTTTATCCCTCTCCTCCACCTCCATTTCCAGCCGACAATTCAAAAGAAGAAAACCCTATTTTCTTCTCTTTAATTCCTCAAATTTAAGCCACCAAATTTGAATGACTAGACCTTTATAGCCTCTAGACATTAGGTAAAGCAAAATTTTGTAGAAATATCGAATTAAAAGCTTAATTTCATACCTCGATAAATGGTAAACATTTTCAGTTTGAGTAAGATTTTTTGAACTCTAGTATTTTTCTATATTTTTCTAATGTTATCCTAGTGCCCAAGAGCACATTTATCAAGTTAAATTGATTTTTGAAAGCTTCTATGATTTTATACAAAATTTAATGAAATGAGTCTATAATTCACAGTTGAGCCAAGCGAGAAATAGGACAACAAAGTAAAGGGAAAGGTGTAGATGGAATCCATGGTGTATTTTGACTCTGAGAACTAAGTGTAATTAAATTAATTTATGCAAAATCAATGAATGCCCTAATATCTACATTTGTGTATATGTGTATGTTTAGTTAAAAATGGTAATTAGGTACTTAAATGGTGATTAAATTGTGCTTTAAGATGCAAGTGAATGTGATTTAATGCCTTTGATTGTAGTACATTCATTTGAATAGAAAATGAGGCATGTTGATGTGTTGAAGGTGATATGGCCGAATGGCCCTATATATGATGCCCATAAGTCGAGGCTCCATAAACAATACCTTCAAGCTTTGAAAAGTGTGCCAGAGTGCCAAGTCACCTTCACGAGGCCTAAGAAGGGGTGTACTGATCATGAAACTTTGAAGGACTAAAAAATGATGAAAATGACTTAATTTAAAAATTTAGTAGAACCAATAAATTATTTTAGGCCATAATCTAGTAGGTCATAAGCTCAGATGGACTTAAGTCAGGAATGACCCGATATGTGCCTAAATAGACCTAAAAATATCACACCCTGAAGGTAAAAAATTCTACTGAGACCATTGGTGAAGGAATTTTAATTTTTTGAGGTCGTTCAATAATTTTTTGAAATTTCCCTATTTTTTGAGAAATTAGCTAACTAACTTGTCAATGTAATTTTGTCGTGAAATTTTACAGCCCTATAAATGAGTCCAATCAAGGATTTTTAAAACTAACATGATGTTTTTTAGAGATCCTAATGAATTTTAAAAATTGCTCGAAGTTGCAATTAAAAATCAAGATTTTTTGGGCACTCAAGTGCCATATGTCACCTTTTGAGCCACCCTACCCCACTATAAATAGTCATGACTAAGAGGGAAGTCTATTAGCATCCCACATCACCCCTACTCACCTCACTTCTTCTTCTCTCACACCTATTAACCGACACCTCCTCCTCTTTTGAGCCTCCATTTTTACTTTAATTAAAGCTTAATTCCCATAAAAAATTTGACAAAAAAATCACATTAATTAGGAAAGAGTTCATCCTTAAAGCTTGGGGATACCATAGCTATCCATGGAGATTGCAAAAATTCACTAAAGAATGAGTTATATCTATGGTGGCTTAGAAATTCAATTTTATATGTAAGGGTTTTTTTTCCTTTTTATTTTATTTTCAACTAGTCCTTTCAATTCCAAGCAATTCCTTGTTTTTAGAGTTTTAATTGGATACTTGTATGATTTTTAGGATTTTTTCTAAGTTAATATGTGGTGTATATAGGCTTAAGAAGGGATGATGTTCAATAAGGCAATTATAGGTCCTAAGGTGTAGAAAAAGCTTCTAAAGTAATCTAGGTATGTGAATTTGATTAAATAAAAGCAAGCCATGTCGAGTTTGAATGTGAGTTATCATGTAATTGTGTATGGAAGTTGTGTTTTGATTAGGTATTATGTAAGAATTATGGACATATGCTTAGTTTGATGTTAATTGTGTATGAAAATGATGATTGGCATGTTGAATTGATGAGAAAAAGGGATGAAAGGCCATAATCTCATTTTGCTCGAGAGGTATGTAGATGTGTCTTGTCATGTAAATCATGTTTATGACATGTATGTATAGTGTAATTGATGGGAAATGGCATGTTAGGCATGGATATGGATGTGTGTGTGATGGAATTGGTGAGAAAGTGTATTTATGTACATGAATAAGGTTGGGTTGATGCATGTGTGTGATGTGCCATAGTATGGCATAGATGGTATGTTGTGTGTGCATGTGTATATGCTAGAATGATGAAATATGACATGTATGTGTGATCAAAAGTGCGAAAGTGCATGTGTGTGCTCATAAACAAGCATTGGATGAGATGTATGGCATGTATGACATTTATGTATTATATGTGTGACATGGTGTATATGGTGTGTGAATGGCATGACATGTTGAGCATTTAATGGATGATATCTAAATGGTATGGAACGTGCATGAAAGATGTAAATGAATAAGATATAAAGTATAACCTATAATGTAACACCCCTTGCCTATTCTCGAAGGAAATAAACAAAGAGTGCCACTTCCCATAGGTCATGCATCCTTAAATTACCCCAGGGCTCATTGGCTTAAAACTTATAACACTTCACATATAAGGATGTAACTTCGCTGACTGGTCTATATAATTGTGTATCCATTTATTACTACCTATTTTAGTCTAATAAAACTCCCATTTATGTCTGTTATCCATTTTACAGAAAATTGGGCAGTATAACAGTTACCCAGATGAAAAACCAAAAATTTTCCTACACAAAAAGCACTTCTATAACATTTCAATCTAAATCCTTAATTCTTGGACCCTTTTAGTCCCCCATTCCATCATCAATATTAGACACACATCAATCACAGGGTCTCAGAATCACAACACTCAAATAGAAACATATACATGCATATATACATATCCACCAAAATTAAGATTTCATGGACATACAATTAATTATCTGAGGGTTTATATTGTACATATATTACCTAGTTCTAACTCCCATATATACATGAGTGCATTGCTATAACATACCAACAAGAATACAAATAAAATATACCCCATAGAGACTCAACAACAGTTACACTACACTGATGAAGCTGGACTGCTACTCTGTCTATAGCCTGCACATTCGAACATCGACATACTGAGTATAAACTCAATGGTGGAGTTGACACAATAAAGGTATGTCATGAATGCAACCACACGTATGAGGTCATATATACACATATATAGCCATTATATTCATGTCTATACAAGTTTATTATACCAGATATCAGTTACTTACTTTACCTTATAGTGCCTTATTATGCAAGCAATTAATTATAGCCTATTAAGTAGTTCAGTTATTTAAATACATGTAATATCTCAATTTCTGTTATTCATATTCAAATATTATTAAGTTAATGTTGTTTAGGTGCATAACATATAGACTACACTTTAAAATACCAAATAGTGGGATCTATCTTATGTAGTGGCCCACATTTTAGACCTCAGTAGCTGCACCTACCTGGTCTAATAGCAGGGATCAGCTCATAGACCTTTGAATACTAGACTGGTAGATAGCAAGGATCAGTCTATAGACCTCCCAATATTTATAAGTGAGATAGTAGGGATCAGCCCCATGGGACCTCTCAATACCCCAAATTAACATCTCTAATGGAACATAGGTGGATAATAGGGTTCAGCCCTATGGGACCTCTCAATATCATTAACAAAGCTAATGGGTAGTAGGGATTAGCACAAGCGAACCTCCCAATACCCAAGTGTGCAGGGTTTAACCTTAAAACCTCTGCAGCTGCACTTGCCATCACATTAACCAGTAGTGGCCCTAAAAGGACCAGCCTACCTAGTAGCTGCTAACTCCCTAGTTGACTAGTCAACCTATCTAATGGGTGTTTAATTGATGGGCTAATACACTATTCATTGATGGGCTAATAGATGTCATTAATGACATCTATTGTGACACCCTCCACTGGATTCCCAAAGAAACCCATTAAGCAGTGCACTTCCTACCAGGTCACCTATATTGAAATTTCCCCACAATCATTCATTGAACTTTTTACTTATGCCACACTAAACAATTCTATCTGAATCTAAAATCATTCTAATTAGTTCCTATAATCCATTTAGGTTAGTATCATTATAGTCCAACCATTACAGAGAGAATCTGACATAATCTAGTACCATCTGAAAATCTAGCAGATGACGGTTGCCTGGGTTATTATCCCAAAATTACTATTCACCTGTAAACACTTCAATATTATTTATCACATCTCCTAAACCCTTCTGGTCCCCCAGGTATCATCCTATTAACCTCAGATACTATCATATAGCAATCACAAGCCTCAAGACATATATAAACACATACATATATAGAGCCTCAAGCTCACATTATCAATAAGCATCATTTCCATACATACATTTACAAGGAAACATATAAGGTTATTTTATTTACATCAATAGTTTATGCTTACTTATATACATTACATTTACAGAGTTTAAATATATGGTTTCTGCCCAATTCCCACCTAGGTACAAGGATATCAAAATTGTATAACATTTACTTCTTATTCCTTCTCAGTTATCCTTTAAACTCTCATCAACATGCTTCACGAGGCATGATTTCGCTTCTAAGTACCTGCGCACCAAAACAAGTACGTTAAGTATACGAGATACTCAGTGGTGAACTTAAAGCATTTAAATCATGAATTATGTCTTTTCATATCTGTTCAGTCTAATAGCTGAGTTTATCTCAATATTTGATTCAATTTATATAACATGGTGCCAAATTACTAAAATACCCCTAAGGCATTTATATATCATGAAATAACCTTTTTGACTCATATAATTAGCTAAAGTAGTTATTATGATTCATAGCATACCTATTTTACATTAATCAATTTATTTAACAACATATGTGTAAAATGACCAAAATGCCCTATAACTTGTATTTTATTAGTTACTTAGAAAAAGTTATCCTATGGTTTAGTTCCACCTTTTTAGTCATTTAAAGACAAATTCTCAAGGTATATTTAAATTGATATCATGCCATATACATGGATCAATTTAAGGCTATTACAAGCCAATTATCTAGCCATCACAATTCACATGCCTAACATTTCAATAAGCCTAATTACATGCCATATTGTCATTAACATGCTCTCGTGTAACAAGGAAAATGACACGTCATTTCAATCCTTTACCACATTATAGCAATGTTCATCCATGCATACAT
>CANXYI011139170.1:0-13852 GCA_948208565.1 Hura crepitans | reverse complement strand
AAAGTAATCTAGTTTTCAAAATAATCTAAAATTTTACCATGATAATAATAATTATAAGCGACATAATGCAAAAAGTTTTCTTAAATTTTTTATTTATAAATTATTTAATATGTATTTTCTTGTAAAATTTCTTATATAAATTATATTAAATTCAATATATCACAAAAAATTAAAAAGTCGGAAACTTAAATTAATCAGTATACTTTTTTAACAAGATTAGTAATTACATAAAATATTTGATTCTTGTTTTTAGTAAAAAAGTATTTAATTCACATTTTATAAATATAAAATTGACTACAATTATCTTTTTTTTTGAAAAATTGAGAAGATGAAGAAAGAAAAAGAATAAAAGTATAAAAAAGATGAGAGTGAGAAGAAGTGATAATGTTAATATCTTTTTAAATAATATTTTTAATAGATAATAAGAATAAACATATATCCCATAACCCAATCATAATCCAATTAATCAATTTAAGACATACAAATTCATAACCCCAGTTATTTTGGATTATACCATCTAATTAGACATTTTAAATGAATTATACAATTTACTAATTATAATCCTCACAACCCACATTTGAACACTCTAGATAATAGTTAATCTAGGCCATAATGGTCATGGGGTAATCACTAACAGGGGGGCCATATATGTTCTAGACCATGGTCAAATAAGGGTCACATAGGCTATGGATCCAAATCCACTATAGGCCACAAAGGCACCACATGTAACAAGTATGGCACATGTGCCAAAATAACAACTATAGGAATATCACTTCTTAAGTATCAACTATGGGAATAGTACTCCTAAGTATCAAGTATGCACTGCAAATAACAAGTAAGGAAGTAACGCTCTCTAAATATCTAAGTAGCACTATAATGCTGAACATGTATATAGCTGTATGGGTAAAAAATTCTCTAGTTAATTAGCCAATCTATCCTAGGCTGTATCAACTGTCTAGGCTATCAAGCATTATGATAACTAATTTCTCATATTAGGGTACCCTTTAATCACTTTATTATTTTATTGTTCACATTTTCAATCATATCTATACATATATACTTACATATCTTCAATTTACCAATTTTCTATATATTCAATTTAATTTAATTTTACCATAAAATTACTAATACTAGTGCTTAGATTTTACATTAGACATGTGAATATATTCCCAATCACTCTTATTTCTTTAAGACAATATTTAATACCTTTTTTTGCCTATTCTACATATATTTATGAATTAATATTTACTTATTTTAAATTTTTATTTCTATATGAAGATTAACCTCTTATGTTTACCTATTAAATTTCTCAATCTACATATGAAATAATTGATTCAATTACTAAACTTACTTATCATTTATTTTCTTTTACATTATCTCAATGTACATTCATTGCAATATAATTAAATATTCATTTTCTCACATAATTACTACTTAAATTAGCAATTTATTTTCTTCATCTTAATTTATCATTCTAACATATTATTTTTAATACACTTATCCAATATTTATATGTCTTACTAAAATTCCAATCAAATTCTTAAAATTTTCATAATGCACTTAAAGTCCCAATTATATTTTAACAATTATTTTCTTAAATTTCAAATTAAACATTTAGCTATCATACATAATATTTAATATCTCCAATAATTTACAAATAAATATCAACCTTTATTTCAATTTACATTGCACATACAGAATTTGTTCTATTAATTATTTACATGTACATACTCATTAATAATTTATTTGTTCCTTCTCATTTACCCATTTTTATTTTACCTTATTAACCATATACTTTCCTATACATAATTCCTTATCTTCATTACATATATGATTTATTCTATTCATCATAATTTTTTTATTTCCTTTTTTACTTAATTTATTTTTCAATTAATTAGTAAACTTTTACACATATGATCCTTTTATTTCTTTACATATAAACATTTAATTTGATTTGTTCCCTTACTAAATAAAATTTCTCTTTTAGTACTTTATCTTCTTTCAATCTTGTCAATTTAATTAATATAAATAGTTATTCTTAAACAAATTCCTTATATCATACATTATATATATATACTTACATATTTAATTTTAGTGTTATACATTAACTCCTTATAATCTATTTTTCTTAGTAACAATTTCTATATTTAATTTTTCCATTCTGGCCATAAATGTATAACCATTCCCTTATTTTTTATTTTATTTTATTTATTCATTTTTAGTACTATCTTCTTGTTATTTCTCATCATATAATTACAATTAAGTTAGCTTTTACTTCTTAAATCCTCTTTATACATATAAATGGTTGATTTAATCATTAATCTTACTCATTGTTTATATTATTCCCATATGTTCATTATCTCATATTTTAATAACTATTTCCCATGTTACCACTTTAGATTTAAGTTATTCTTTTATATCACTATTTGTCATTCTAATATATTATCATAAGGACACATGCTCCATATACATGTTTTCTTTTAATATTCTAATTAAATTTCTACAATTCCCATAATAAACTTTTGGTCCTATGTATGCCCTAAAATTTACTATTTTTTTATAAATTATTCAAATTACTATTGTCATCTCTAATTTATATTAATCCCTATTTTAATTATCATCACTCATACAAGTTATTTAATTATATATATGCATCTTAATAATTTATTTGTTTCTTTCATATTTATCTACTTTCATTTTCTTTATTAACCACACACACACACATATCCATCTTATAATTATTTATTTTCATTACACACACACACACTCAATTCTCTTAACTTTATTACTCATTAAATTTCTCTTTTACTACCTTATTTTTTTTCCAATCTTTCATTTTGGTCCCTATAATTAATCAATCCACAATCAAATTCTTTTAACAAATTACATATATTTAAATTCTTTTACTTAGCTTTACACATTAAATTCTCACCATTTATTTTTCTAAAGTAAATTTCTTTCTTTTACCAAAATTTACATATAAACCTAACCTACAAAAAAAGTTCCATTTAATTATTTCTTATATAAAAATTTCTTTTTCATTTCCATATACTTTACTTATAATATTCTATTACTTTACAAATTCCTATATACACTTTTAGAATTCTTACTTACAATGTTTCTATAATTTTTGACCCAACGTACAACTTATTTATATTTTTGTTCAATTCCTCAAATCCCTATCTCATTCTTCATTATTTCAATTAAATTGCATATCTCTACAATTATTTTCTTCTTATCATTCATTTTCCTATGAATCACCATATCCATAATATGTTCCATAACATGCACTTTGATCCACAATTCTAAGTAAAGTACACTTACCTCTTATAAGCTCTATTCCATAACCTCATTGAACACCTTTTAACTTGCTTTTTCATTCCAAACCTCATTTGTTCATTACTTCTATAACGATGCTCCTCATAAAAAATTCATCAAAAATACAATTAAAGTCCAATCACCAAAATAACTTGATACTAATGTAATTAAAGACTATATCCACTTATTAAGATAATTAAAAACGAAATAATAACCATACTCACCTCTTTGTCATCATTTTCTCTCCCATTTTTCCATTTCTTTCTCTAAACCTAAGCTTTCAAATCTAATATTTCATGATGAAGAGGGAATTAGAGCTCATAAGCTATCAATTGGGATTAATTTTTGGTGAGCAATTTTAATGACATAATGAGAAAGAATGGTGAAGAAAATTAGACAAGTATTTCAATCATATGCATTTCCTTACAAAGGAGACATTTTTTCCAATTTTCTCACCTCTCAAAATGATGACACAAAGGGGTATTTATAGTATGGAATAGAGGGTGAGGATTTAATAGAATGAAAAAAAATCTAAGGCCTTATTAATTACATTTAAAAAATCTTCTTATTATTTATTATTATCAAAATCTATAGATAAAAGATTTTTACCATCATAAAAGGGTACTTATAGGTTTAAAGCTTAATTAAACACTATTTAATCTAATGGCTCCAAATAATCCCTTCAAAAATCCTTATATAATAATACTTTTCATTTTTTTATTTATCCTTTTATTCTCATTTATTTTTCATAATTTGTTTCTAATTGCCCTAACACCAATAAAATTTCAACTCCATGATTTTTGAACACCTTATAATATTTTAGTATCAGTATATATTGCTTCTGGATCATTTTGGTTAGAGTTACTAATTTTACGTTTCAACTATGACCAAGTTACTTTTTACCATAGATAGTCTTATAAACCATATTTTCACATTTTCTAATTTTCTTATGATTGCTTTTTGTTCCATATCATTTCTCAATAATTATTCTACATCATTTTAACATGATGTGTGAATTTTCAAAAATGCCCTTGGCCTTTTCTCAAAATTCTAATTACATCCCTTGACATTTTTCATTCAACTGTTCACACCAACTGACTTTACTTGATCCGTATGCCTTATTCATTTCCCACTTTTTCATTTAATTTCATTTCTATCCTCTTATAAATTTAGATCTAAAATTAAGGTGTGACATTTTTTACTTTTCTCCCTTTCAAATAAATTGGCATATGGGTCTCACACCCCTTAAGTGGTATACCACACAATAAATATCCCTTTCAAACTTAAGTGGGTGCAATTACCACACCTATAACCTTCTTACAAGCAACAAGCTTCTTCATAGGTAGAGCTTTAGCCATAATGTTCAAGTCATGACCATTTGTATGAATCTTTTAAAGTTGAAATTGCTTCATCTTTAATACATCTTGAATCCATTGGTATCTTACATCAATATGCTTTGGTTGTGAATGAAAAGCTTAGTTCTTATTGAGATGAATGGTGCCCTGACTATCACAATACAACATATACTTCTCTTGCTCAAAGCTTAACTCTTATAGAAATTTCTTCGTCCACAGTAGCTCTTTTGCTTGCTTAGTAATTGCAATATATTTAACTCTAATGGTAGATAAAACAACATATTTCTACAATTTTAATTGACAAGATATTGCTCCTTTTGTAAAAGTAATAAAATATCCAAATGTAGACCTTTTGTAGTCAATGTCACTAGCCATATATGCATTTATATACCCATCAAATAGGTTTCCCCATCATTAGAGCATAAATAAACTCTAGGTGTCTTTTAGATACCTAAGTATCCATTTCACTATTAGATAATGCTCTTTAATAAGATTAGAAAGAAATCTACTAATAATGTCATTAGTGTGAGCAATATCTTGCCTCATGCAAACCATAACATACATCAAACTACGAATTACAAATACATAAGTTGCTTTCTTCATCTTTTCTTTATCATTCTCACTTAAAAGACATTGTTTTAAGCTTAACTTGAAGTGAGTTGCAAGTAGAGAGCAAATTGGTTTTGTTGAATTGATCAAGAATTTTCTTAATGCATTTCTCCTAAGATAGCCACAAGTTTCTTTTCTTTTTATCCTAACTGACCTTCATCCCAAGAATCTACTTAGCTAATCTTAAGTTTTTCATTGCAATAGACTTGCTATATCTTTCTTTAAGGAACTAATCTTGCTAGCATCATGACTAACAAATACATGTTTCTACATAGAGTTAAGGGTGCACATGGTTAAACGTAAAAATAGTTAACCACAAAAATTATTTAAAACTAAACTGGTTTTTTGATTAACCAAACTAGTTATTATAGTTGGGAGTTTCATATTATTAATTTTTTAGACTTTGAGTTTTGATGCAACAACCCAAAAATCTCGAGTATGTGAATAGTACTTTTTGAGTTGTGAATAGTGCTCATGGGTTTGCTCGAAGCATAAATAGTATAAACTAGATTTTTAAAAACTACAATTCATGGATAAGATGTAGTTAAAACATGAAAAGAAAATAAGATTATTTCAAGGTCAAAAAAATAAAAATAAAATTTAAGTATGAATAAGTAAATAAGATGAAATAGCGAATAATGACAAGAGATTAAAGAAAGCTTAACTAAGTTAAATAAACATGGTTATAACTCTCTAATTGGGGTCTGACTCACTTAAATTAAGGTTAAGTGACCTTTTGGGATTATGACACATGGCATAAATTAAACCATCCACAAGTGAGTATATAAAAGGTGTTTTTATGAGAAAGAAGGGATTAATAATGTAATGCTAAAAAAATCTAGAGTTATGAATAGTACTTCTCAGGATGTGAATAGTATTTCTTAAAATTTGAATCACACAAAAGTGATCGAATGGAAATATTAATCATAAAATAATTGTGGATAAAATTTTGAAGCGAAAATGAAGCCATTAAATGAAGTGAAAATGACATCATTAAAGTGGTTAACAATGCAATTGAAGTTTTTACAACTGGTCTCATGAATAGTGACCTAGTGTAAGGTAAACAATAAAATATTTTGTTTGTGCTAAAAAATTCTAAATAAGCCAATGGTAATGAAATTGGAATTTTCTGACATCAAGAAGTATTTAATAAAAATTGAGGAAATATTAAGTTAGTTAATTAAAATAGTTCCTCTTGGGTTTTAATTATGATTTTCTCGAAACTTATAAATTATGAAATTTTGGAACTAATGGCATTTGAAAGGGATTTATTTGAAGCTCTAAAGTGGAGGAATTAAATTTTGAAGAATAAAAGAAATTTGGATTAATCTTAGCCCTTAGATTGCCAAGTGGCTTAATTTAGGCCCTTGGTAAGACTAATATATATAACTTAATGTTCAAAAATCAATTAATTTCCATCGTCTTCCTCCTTAAAAATTCGATGCCATTTCCCTTAATTTTTTTTTCTTCTTTCCACCAGTTAAATATCCATTTTAATTCCATTTTCCACCTTAAATCAAATCCTTATCATCTCTACATCACTAATTAAGGCTAGAAAAGCAAAAGAAGGGTTTATTTAAGGGTTATGGTTTAGGTGAATAGTAAACCCTAAATAGGTAAGCCATTATTTTTATGTTCTTATATTTTTCTAGGTTAGTTTTTATTGCCAATTTAAGGTTTCTTAAATCAATTTCAAGTTTGGATAAGTATAGAATTTTATATGATTCTTCTTAATGAAATTTATACTATGTTTATAGAGAAAGAAGAGGATAAGCAAAGAAAAGAAAAAAGAAAGAGTAGAAAGCCTTTTTGCAAGCCAATTAACTAGATAGTAAGTGTGTTCAATGGCTTATATGTTAGTTATGTTAAATTCAATAAAATTCAAGTATGTATGTCATTAAGGAACTTGTGTGTTTATGTGTGTATAGTGTAATTAATGGTGAAATTAAGTTAAACGCTTGTATATTAGATGTACTAAATAAAAATTATATTAAAATACATCAGTTAAGGACTTGGGAGCATTATGGCCGAATGGTTATATAGGGATATAATGGTCATTTGTGGTTTGGAATGGTATACATAGTGATGTAGTGTATAATATGACTACATAGGTATTTAAAATTAAATAGAACATAAAAAATTAGTGTAAATTGGACTTAGGAGCCATTAACACCATATGGCAGAATAGATGTATAAAAAAGCCATTAATGTACTTAATTTCATGTAATGGAATTTAACATGAAACTTTACATGCGTGTGAACATGATTGTGTGTGAAACCTTATAGAAGTGATAAAATGTGTACATATGTATAATAGTGATTTATTAGTGACCTAAAGAAACATTAAATTGGTATAAAGTGATACGAAAATGAATTATGTATCGGTATGAGAGGATTATACATGTGAAGACTAAATTATGGTGACATGAATGTTACTAAGTTATTTGTAATATGAGTTTAATTATGGACTTAAAGTATGAATAAACATGAAAGATAAACTATAAGTGAACAAGTTGTGTTATAAGGAAATATTTGGATAAGAAGTGATGATAAAGGAATATGTGCATAAAGCATACAACATGCAGTTGTAATTAAAGAAAATATGATTAAAGCCCATATGAGGTAGACAACCTAGACTGGATAGGTTGATCGGTCAACTAGGGAGTTACAATAGCTGCTAGGACACTTCAATGTCATTTACATGTGGGTGCAGTCACCATTGAGGTCTAATAGGGCCACTACACACTTATATCTTACTGGGATATATCATGCGGGTGTAGCTACCATTGAGGTCTAGTAGGGCCACTGCATAATTACATGCTAGTGTAATAGCCATTAAGGTCCATAGGGTCATTGCATATCCACACATATTGGTGCAGCAGCAGGTGAGGTCCAAAATATAGGCCATTGCACATCTCATAAGACCTTTATGGTCGAGATCCCATTATCTAGTATTGGGATAGTGTCTCATAAGTATGGGCTATGTAAGTAAGTAATTAACATGAAATAAAAGAATAAAAGGGCAAATTTCTTAAGTTTAAAATGATGATGTCTAATTGATAGTACAAGTATAAACTACATGACTTGAATTATGGAAAGAGTAAACCTATATGATAACTAATAAACAAATGGACTAAATAAGGATTTTTA
Source organism: Hura crepitans (assembly GCA_948208565.1). Lineage (NCBI taxonomy): Eukaryota > Viridiplantae > Streptophyta > Magnoliopsida > Malpighiales > Euphorbiaceae > Hura > Hura crepitans. The sequence continues at coordinate 5,420 of CANXYI011139170.1, read as the reverse complement.
ATAGTTATACATGCTTATGACATAGATGACATGTTGTGCATGAAATGTTTAAGCATTATAAGTGCTTGTGTGTTTGATTTTAATGTATATTTCATTAAATACACCATTAAGCATTATGCTTAGCACATCATGGTTTTCAATGCATAGGTAGGAGAAGGTCATCTGTAGCTCAGCCTCAATGTAGCAGTGTAGTTAAGCAAGGCAGTTTCTCCTTTGAGTATATCTTTTGTATTGTAAAGTTTAGTTTAATAGGTAGTTATGGCACTCATATGTAAATATAAGGGAAGGGCCTAAACTCTTATGTTTTGGGTTTTGTAATTTGCTTAAAAACTTAAAGTTAATGCATTACATTACATAACTAACTAAATTATGTATGTGATGTGTTGTGAGACCTTGATGATAAATAGGTGTTGACTACGACTGTTTGAATGAGTTTAGGGATTAGAAGGATCCAATAAGATGATATGATGCATGTGGTTTTTGAAGTGTTCTTTTCTATGAGTTAATATTTGGGTAATGTCTCTAGTCAGCCTTATGTTGCCAAACTTTTGACACAAGAATCCTAATTACTTGAGATACATCCTTAATTAATCTAAAAATCTATAGATTACTATTTAGATAGTGTCTCCGTTTAGCCATTATGCTATCAAATTTTTGACACAAGTACCCAATTACATGAGATATGTCCTTAATTAATCTAAAAAGCTGAAAGTATCAAATGTTAACGATTAAACCAAATTCTTATAATGGAATTAATAATTCAGCAAATAAAGAGTAAATGAAATGGAATGTTATGGTTATAGTTGTGTGTTATCTCTCATCCGAGTCTGGCAATCGAATTGGGTAAGGGGTGTCATATTTAGTGGTATTAGAGTGAGTTTAGGCTCTTTTTAATATAAGATTATATATGAGTGCCTTAGGATTAGAAGTATGTATCCCATAAGATTACACTACTTGAGGCTAATAACTATTTCTTTTGTTTAGATTCAAGATAAGTGAATTAATGCCACCTGGTTATGGGAAGAAGTGGAAAGTCATATATCAATGACTATCAATGAACCTACTAGAGCAGAGACTCCTATACCTAGTGATGCTGCATAACTTGCTCAAGTGTAGCTAGTATTACTTCAGTGTGGATTTATTGAACACGCCACTGCGGTGGCGACCCCACCTCCACCACTAATGTAGCCACCTCTACAATCATAAGCTCTTCAGAAGACTTACTTAGAAAGTGTTAAGAAAATAGACATTGAAGACTTTAAGGGTGCAGAATCAGATGACACAATTACATTAGAATATTAGCTTGAAAGAACCATTAGAATTTATAGCAATTAAGATGCACACTAGAAAAAAATGTAATTTGTATAATATCCTTATTGTAGGAGGAAACATTTAGATGGCGAGAGACAATTTCAAAACATAAAACTCCAGTAGAATTTATTTGGGAATTCTTCCAAAGGAGTTTAGGAAAAAGTACATTATGGAGAACTATTTGGAAAGAAAGGACAAGAATTTCTAGATTTGAAGTAGAGACATCGATCTATCTCTAAATATGAAAAAAAATTTGCAAAACTTAGCTAGTATGCAAAAAAAATTGTGCCAGCTGAAGTTAGGAGGTGTAAAAGGTTTGAGAAGGGTTTCAACCATGACATCAAATTATAAGTGGCAATGGTGAAGATTAGAGAATTTCCTTCTCTAGTAGTGATAACTTATATAGTGGAAGACATACTGAAAGAAAAGAGGGAAAGTTTTCAAAAGAAGAGATTTTTTTAACCAAGGTCAAGCTAGTTTCTCTCCAGAAGTAGGTAAGGGGTAATAGGTAATCAAGTTACCCAATAGCAATCACAGAAACAAACTCAGACTCAAAAATTAGGACAAAGCACACAAACTAAATCTTAACAATAGACAAAAGCTAATAGTTAACTATTTCCACTGCAAGGAGTGCACTAACCAAATATGAGCATTATGGGAAAAGACATATAGGTGTTTGTTGGAAGGCATTACTAGGGGTTTGTTTTAGAAGCAAATCTAAGGACCATTTCCAAAAGGACTATTCTAGGAGGGCAAATGATACAACTTAATACCAAGCTTCATCTTCAGCTTTCACCAGAGGCTAGAAGGGTGGTAAAAATGATAGAGCATGTGGTAGTCAAAAAGCCATATCGGAGAGAGTTGAGAGAGTAGAGATTTAAGCCTTAACACGACAATATGCCATCTGAGCAAAGGAAGAGACAAATTCCTCATATGTGATAGTAGGTATATTTTATCTCTTTGACTTACCTACATTGTCTTTAATTACCCTTTGATCTACACATTACTACATTTGCACAATACAAGCACAAGATAGAGGGCTAAAGGCAGCACCTTTGGTCATAGAGATAATGTTTAGTAACTCGTTAGGATAATATGTAGTTGTTAATAAAATATATAAAAACTATCTTTTGATTGTCTAAGGATGTGAATTTCCTATAGATCTCATTGAGTTACCATTTGATGAGTTCGATATCATTTTAGGCGTAGACTTGCTATCTAAACATTAGGTAGTAGTAGATTGTAGATAGAGGAGAATTACCTCAAGATAGCAAATGGGGTTAAAGTTACAGTGGTTGGTAAAAAAATAGATTTTTTTATCCAATGTTATTTCAACAATTAGTTAATAAGAAAGGGTTGTTTAGTGTATTTGGCTTATGTAATAGGTACAAGAAAGACTAAACAAAACATTAGTCAAATACTAGTAGTGTTGAAATTCCCCAGTGTGTTTCCAAACAAGCTACCTGGTTTACCATCGAAATGAGAAGTTGAATTTGAGATTAAGGTATATCCTAGCACAACTCTGATGTTTATAACTCCATATAGAATGACTCTTACAAAACTAAAAGAATTAAAGATGTAATTACAGGAAGTACTCGATAAGAGTTTCACTAGACTGAGTGTCTCACCTTAGGGAGCACCAGTATTATTTGTGAAAAAGAAAGACGGTACATTATGATTGTTTGTGGACTACAAGCAGTTAAATAGGGTGACAATTAAGAATAAATACCCATTATCCCAAATTGATTACCTCTTTGATCATCTTTAAGGAGAAAACATGTTCTCAAAAATTGACTTAAGATCAGGGTATCATCATTTGAGGATTAAAGAGTTAGATGTTCCAAAAATAGCTTTCCAAACTTAGTATAAACATCATGAGTTTTTGGTAATGCTGTTTGGGCTTACCAATGCCCCGATAGCATTTATAGATCTAATGAATTGGATTTTCATACCTTATTTAGTTCAATTTGTAGTGATTTTTATTGATGACATCTTGGTGTATTCTAAGGATAGAGAAAAAACATGAACAACACATAAGACTAGTGCTATAGACATTGAGAGAGAAGAAGCTCTATGCCAAATTAAACAAATGTGAATTTTGGCTTAGTGAGATATCGTTCTTAGGGCATATTGCCTCTGTAGATGGCATAAGGGTGGATCTTAGTAAGATTAAAGCTATTTTAGAGTGGAAGCCACCAAAGAAGGTAATGAAGATTTGGAGTTTCTTAGGATTGGCTAGATATTATAAGTGGTTTGTTAAGGGATTGTCGATGATTACTGCTCCGATAACCTACTTACTTTGTAAGAATGTTAAATTTGTATGGCATAACAAATGTCAAAAAAGTTTTGACAAGTTTAAAACTATGTTAATAGAGGCCCCTATTCTCACACAACCAGAGTTAAGAAAGGACTACATTATTTATAGTGATGCCTCTCATAATGGGCTTGGATGTGTCTTAATGTAGGATAACAAGGTGGTAACATATGCATCTAGATAGTTGAAGCCACATGAGAGAAATTATCCCATATATGATTTAGAATTAGCGGCTATCATTTTTCCTTGAAAATATGAAGGCATTGTCTTTATGAGGAGAGATATTATGTTTATATTGGTCATAAAAGTTTAAAGTATCTCTCTACATAGAAAAAATTGAATTTGAGGCAACAAAGATGGATATAATTAATAAAGGATTGCAATTGTCTTATTGATTACCATATAGGTAAAGCTAAAATAGTGGTAAATAAAAAATCACATTAGCTATGAGAGTAATGAATGTTACACTGAAACACATGGAAGATGAAGAACTTTTGACAAAATTATAGGTGAAACCAAGCTTAGTGTAGCAAGTTAAAGATGCACAGAAAGAAGATAGCCAACTTGTGAATGTAATAAGTTCAATCCAAATGGGGAAGCCTACTGAGTATAAAGTCAAAGCATATAGGTGTTTATACTATCATGATTGTTTATGTGTATCACATGTAAATGAGCTTAAGAGATAAGTTTTACAAGAGGCTCACAATGGGCCATATGCAATGCATCCTAAGAGTACAAAGATGTACCATGACTTAAAACCCTATTATTGGTGGCTTGGTATGAAAATAGATATAACAGAGTATATGGAAAAATGTCTAACATGTCAGCAAGTGAAAGCATAACACTAGGTTCTTTCTGGACTGCTTCAACCTATTGCAATATAATAATAGAAATGGGAAAGAGTCACAATGGATTTCATAGTTGGACTACCTTTAACTAGGAATAACTGTGACTTAGTATGGGTAATTATGGATCGATTAACAAAGGCTGCTCACTTCATACTAGTGAGAATGGACTATTCTCTAGAGAAACTAGCTCAATTATACATTGATGAAATTTTGACATTACATGGAGTGCTATCTTCCATTATATCCGATTGAAACCCAAGGTTCACATCATGATTTTAAAAGAAACTATATAATGCTTTGGGTACTCAATTGACCTTCAACACAACATTCCACTCATAGATAGTTAGCCAATCAAAATAAGTTATTCAGGTGCTAGAGGACATGCTAAAAAGTTGTGCCATTAAATTCAAAGGAAGTTGGGATCATCATCTTTCATTAGTAGAATTTGCATACAATAATAGTTATCAAGCAAGTTTACGCATGGTGCTTTACAAGGCCTTGTATGGAAGAAAATATAGGATTCTACTTTGGTGGAAAAAATTAAGTGAGAATAAGCTAATGGGGCCAGAATTAATCAAGGATGCAAAGGAAAAAGTGAAGATTATTATGGATAGACTGAAAGCAGCATCGGACTACCAAAAGTCATATGCAAATCTAAAATGAAAGGACATTAAATATGAAGTTGGTGACAAAATATTCTTAAAAGTATCCTTATGGAAAAAAAATACTTTGATTTGGAAAACAGGGTAAGCTGAGTCTGAGATTTATTGATCTATATGAAATAGTTGAACATGTGGGACTAGTGGCTTATTGACTAGCATTGCCTCCTAAATTGCAACAAATTCATGATGTTTTCCATGTATCAATGTTGAGGAAGTACAAATTAGATCTATCACATGTATTATCAACTGAAGAAATAGAAATACAATTGGACCTTTCATATAAAA
>CANXYI011139110.1:0-31505 GCA_948208565.1 Hura crepitans | reverse complement strand
AATGACCCATACATCTCTTGCCTAAAGGTATCTGCTAATATCTTAGATGATCAATCAACCTATCCAAAACTAGTCTGTCTAGTGGTACAAGCATAACTAAACTAACCATGTTTTGCCATTTTAGTCATTATTGACAAAGATAAAAATTATTGCTTATTTTAACATATACATCATGGGTTCATACTAATTACTATGTACATAAATCACATAGGCCAATAACATATAGCAAGGCCTATAACTCACATTTGTATCATGCATCATGAAAATGAGTTATATAGCCAACTTAGACTTATATACATACATAGACACATAAACGTCTCATTTTTACTTTTACACACACATACACACTAACACACGCATTATCATCACATTCATGCCATACTTAAGTATAATCAACCATTACTCACTCGAGTACATAGCTCGAGTTACATGTATGGATAGTTCAAGCATGTGGCCACATTTTAGGCCAAACTACTTATCATGACTCTCTATGGGCATTACACATATTAACTACATCACAAGGCTAAAGCACATGTTATATCATATCTTCACACTTCATAAGCATGCATTTAGATCATAAAACATGTCTGTGCACTCAATTTGTCAATATAACATGATTTAGCCACTTAGTGTATCATACACTAATTATATGACTACCAAGAATCACATATGAGCATTACACTTATAAGTTACATCTAATCACCATTTATAGCATTCTTATATATATTACAATACACATATCATGTAGGTTAGGCATTTATCCATCTCATTTACGATATAGTCACATCACGCAAAAAATGTCATTTATCGATATTTTGTTTTATGTAGCGTATATTATGTGCATATAGCATTTCATATGTCCAAATGGCATTTGCACACCCTTAAAGTCCTATACATACACATGAATCTTCATATAACATTAGCTATACCATTAGTGTTTCATAAACCACATATGTACTCATGGTGCCTTACATATAGCATAAACACACATATATGCATATACACCTTCTCAAGGACATTCGGCCTCCATATATACACACACATAGCATGTATTTACTCATACTTAACATACATTACAACAATTTAACATCTTAACCATTTTTATTGCATTAAATTCTATTAAATGTATCAAAGGCAAATGTTACATATTATGTCCAATTTACACATAATTATTTATTCATGCATTTAAGACATATTAACATCATTACATGTACTTAATAATGTCATGTGGTACGCCCAAAGCTGTCTCATGCCTTTCCTTTGCCTCGAGAATCATAGATTGATGTTTTCCCTACGAGTTTAAATAGTCAAGATTTAGCAAAAATCATATAAATCACATGGGCACAAAAAAATCAAAACGAAGACATTAAATGACTTTTGGGCATGTAACGAACATGGGAAAAATGTCAGCTCAAAAATTCTTACCTGAATGAAAAATGGTCACTATTCACCTTGGGTTTCTTTACGCGATTTCTTCTAAACCGCTCTGCCAAATCGAGTGATTTTGGTGTCTATGGAAAGCTCTAAATGCGAGCTTTCTATCTATCACATTTTTTTAGTGGTGGGCAGTTTCATAAGAAGAAGAAAAAGAGAGGAGAGGGGTTGGTATTGGTGCTAGCCAAGAAGGAGAGAAAAAGAAAAGAAAAAAGGAAAGGAAAAAAATGAGAATGAAAAGAAATAAATTAGGTACTTATAGTTTTTAAGTTATTTAATTTTTCCTTCCTTTCAAGTTTACTTTAGCCCCTCTCAGGAATCTGAATTAAACAATTAACACCACTAAAAATTAGATAAATAAAAGTTTTATAGATCACCAAAATCTCGAGTTTAAAAAACAAAGGAAACTAGGAAAATCAACATAATTACTCAATTAAAAATTCAAAAGAATTACTTCCCAATATCTAGAAATTCTAATTCTAGTGCTAATAGACTTGTTGGAATATTTAACTATCATATTCTTGAATTATTTTGAGCAACTTTTTATTTATTTTATAGTTCAACTTTGCCTGTGGCATTATTCATAAGACACTACTGTAAAATCTTATTTATCATTTTTAGCAATCCAAATGACTTTGGATTGACTTTAAACTTTACCAAAAATTCTCTCATAATTAATACTCCTTGATGGACTACTTAGTTTGACTCATGTTTTGAGAAACACTATTCATTTAAAGAAGTACTATTCATGAGAGTCGGGATTTTCTAGTCGTTACACTTCATATGTCAAATCTGACTGTACTTGCACCTATAGATATGACATGTGACAGATAAGATTGATACCACCTCAACATCGATATGTGGAATACATTATGTATTTGTTGCAATTCAGATGGCAATGCTAGCCGATAAGCCACAGGCCCTTATCTTTGTGTTCTTGTATAGACCAATGAACCTCAGACTCAATTTCTCTTTCTTACTAAATTTGAGAATCTTCTTCCATGGTGATACTTTTAAAAACACTATGTCACCAACTTCACACTTAATATCTTTTCTTTTTAATCCACGTATGACTTCTATCAATCAGTGGTAGCTTTTAACCTGTCTCTTATAATTTTTACTTTCTCTTCTGCATCTATAACCAAATTTGGTCCCATAAGTTTACTCTTACTAGCTTTACTCCAGTAAAGTGGAGTCCTACATTGTCTGCCATACAATGCTTCATGTGATGCCATACCTAAACTAGCCTGATAGTTGTTGTTATAGAAGTTTCTTTAAACTCAATTACACAACTACATAACATGTCTTCTAATACTTGTATCATTCACTCTGATTGTCCATTAGTCTGTGGATAGAAAGCTGTATTGAATGCTAATCGAGTTCCCAAAGCATCTTGTAACTTCTTTTAGAATCTAAAAATAAAGCATGGATCTTAATCTAATATTATAGTCACTAGCACTCCATGTAGCCTCATGATCTCATTTACATATAGTTATGCCACCCTATCTAATGAATAATCCATTCTAACCAAAATGAAATAAGTTGTCTTGGTTTGTCTATCCACTATCACCTATACAACATTGAACTTACTTCTTGTTAGTGGCAATCCTATGACAAATTCTATGGTAATCTTCTCCTACTTCCACTCTAGTATTGCTATGGGATGTAATAATTTAAATGGAACTTGATGTTCAGCTTTCACTTGATGACATGTCAAACATTTTACAATATACTTTGCCACATCTCGCTTCATTCCTAACCACCAGTAATAAGGTTTCCAGCCTAAATACATTTTTGTACTCCTCGGATGCATAGCATATTGAGCTTCATGTGTCTCTTTCAATATTTGCTTCCTCAACTCATCAGTCTCAAGTACACATAATCTATCCTGATAATAGAGGCACTTATCCTCCTTAAGTTCAAATTTAGTGTCTTCCCTTCTTTAACCTTACTTATCAATTGTTTAATCTATTCATTCCATTTCTGTGCTTCTTTTCCTTGTCACGTAAAATCAGGTTTCACTTGTAATTAAGCTAAGATCACATTATCTAGACTATATTCCACTTGAGCATTCACAAATTTCATAGCAGCAATAAAACTTCTAACTCAAAGCATCCATAATTACTTTCTCTTTCCCAAGATGATAGTCAATCAAATAGTCATAATCCTTTATTAGCTCTATCTAACATCGTTGTCTCATATTTAATTTTTTCTACATAGGAAGGTACTTCAACCTTTTGTGATTGGTGTAAATGTAAAACCTCTCACCATACAAATAATGTCTCCATACTTTCAAAGCAAACACTATTAGAGCCAATTCCAAATCATGTGTCGGGTAGTTCCATTCATGTAGCTTCAATTGCCTCGAGGCATAAGCTATCTCCTTTCCCTTTTGTATTAACACACACCTAAGTCTATTATGCAAAGCATCACTATAAATTACAAAGTCTTTCCCTTACTTGAGCTATATAAGAATAGGCACTTCAGTTAACAACACCTTAAGTCTATTAAAACATGCATGGCATTTGTTGTCCCAGACAAATTTCACATTTTTTCTCAATAGTCTTGTAAGTTGTGTTGCAATCATGGAAAATCCTTTCACAAATCTCTAATAATATCCTACCAATCCTAGGAAACTACAAATCTCTGTCACATTCCTAAAAGGCTTATAGTCTATCACGGCTCTTACTTTACTTGGATTAACTCTAATTCCATTTGCCAATGTAATATGGCATAAGAAGGCAACATTATTCAACTAAAAATCACACTTACTTAGCTTTGCATATAATTGCTTTTCTCTCAAAATCTGTAATACAATTCCCAAGTGTTGCTCATGCTCTTCCCAATTTTTGGAATAAACCAAAATATCATCAATAAGCACTACGACAAACTGGTCCAAGAATGGCTTGAAAATTCTATCCATGAGATCCATAAAAGCTGTTGGGGCATTAGTGAGCTAGAATGGCATCACAAGAAATGCATAATGCCAATATCTAGTTCCAAAGGCAATTTTTGAAATTTTAGATTCCTTAATCCTCAGCTAGTGATAACCTGATCTCAAATCAATATTTGAGAACATACTAGCCTCTTAAGCAAATTGAACAAATCATCAATTCTAGGTAGTGGATACTTGTTCTTAACTATCACCTTGTTCAACTACCTATATTCGATACATAATAAGAGTGATCCATCTTTTTTCTTCACAAATAACATAAGTGCTCCCTAAGGAGAAACACTTGGTCTAATAAAACCCTTTTCTAACAAGTCTTGCAATTGCACTTTCAATTCTTTCAATTCTGTAAGTGCCATCTAGTATAGAGTAATGGATACAGGAGCTATACTTGGATACACCTCAATCTCAAGCTCTAACTCATGCAGTGGTGGTAATTCTATAAGTTTATCAAGAAAGACATCAGGAAAGCTCAATACCATTGGTATCCAATTAAGACTTAGGGTAAGATTATTGGTATCAACCACATAAGCAAGATAAGCTTTATATCCCTTCTAGATGAGTCACCTCATTAATACAGTTAAAATGAGATTAGTAAGAAATCTCTCTCACCATAGACTATCATATCACTTCCTTCGGCTATCTGGAGGGTAAGCATCTTTTGTTCACAATCAATCACTACTTGATGTTTAGACAACCAATACATGCCCAAAATAACATCGAACTCATAGAACAAAAGTTTAATAAGGTCAGCTAAAATCACTATATCGTGGATCATCAAAGGATAACACCTATACACTTGATTCACTATCACACTCTGTCTTATTAGATTGTTAACTAAGATGTCAACATCTATAAGTTTAAGCTCTAATCCCCTTTCCAATGCTTATGCAATACATATATATGAATGAGTAGATCCTAGATCTATTAATGCTAATACAAAAGTATCAAATAGATAGAATGTACCAGCAATCACATTCGATGCCTCAGCTTCCTTGCGAGCTCAAATTGCATATTGATGAGCTAGAGCTTATGTCTCAATTTTGGTCCTCTGACTCAAGCTTGTCTTGTCATTCTTATTATCTCTTTGGCCTCTACCAATTACTAGTGATGAAGCTTATGCATTAGCTGGCTTCTATAGGTAATGTCCCTAGTAATATTCTCTCAAACCATATATGAAGCGTTCACCTCTTTTCAAGAACCAACACTCTCCCTAATGCTTCTTTTTACAAATCTCACATTCTAGAGGTGGATTCCTAACAGTAAACCTCGGACCACTAGAAGCTTGCATAAAAGGTCATGACTTAGATTGTGAAGCTTGACCTTGCCTCTAATTTTGGCCCTGTCTTTGTAATTGGCTTAGTCTTTGTGATTGCTAAATGGTTTGGGAATCTTTCTACTTTTTTCCTCCCTCAAGTGCCAAACTAGCTTGCCCAACTAAAAATTATCTCTTTCTTTGATATATCTCTCTTTTCTTTCATCATTTCTTCCATCGCATATGCTACACATACCAATATAGAAATTCTCTGATCTTTGGATTTTCTATTAGCATTCTCAGTTCAAAATTAAGACCCTTTTCAAACTTCTTGCATCAGGCCTCTTTAGTAGGTAAATACTTCTCTGCTTACCTGAGCAAAGTCCTTCTCATACTCAAACATAGATTTTCTTCCTTGCTTTAAATCCTAAACTCTTACCTTTTTCTATCCATGTAGGTCTCTGAGATGTATCTTTTTTAGAACTCTTAGAGAAAATAGTCCCAGGTAAGATCAGCAACTACCTTTCTCTTCTTTGTGGTCTCCCACTAGTGGAATGCTTCTACTTGAAGCAGTGGAGTAGAACATTTCAAATTTTCTTTTAGAGTACACTCTAATTGCTCTAAAATTCTAGTCGCCCTTTCCAACTAGTACTCAGCTTTAGTAGCAACAACATTAGTAATGTCCTCAAAATCCAATGGCCCCATCTTTTTCAACCTTTCCAGATTTGTTTGTTGTAGGGCTCCTAGTGGTGGTGCTAATAGAGGTGGTGCTACAATAGCTGCAATGGTATGCCTCAATAGATCCACTATTTGTTGTAACAATACTAGCAAAATTTGAGCTTGCACCTGCTCTTATTCCTATGCCGGTGGTTGATATATTGCATCACTAGGTGCCAATGTAGTAGTGCTTAATTCTGCTCCCTATACAGTTGTCGGAGCATAGCTTGCTGCCTCCTCCCCTCATTCAGGTAGAGTTGGTTCACTCATTGTAAAGATTCAAAAGAACACATAACAAGCCTGATACAATGTAGCTAAAGTGGGGTATAGACTCTAGACCAGTGTAGGCATGCATACTATGCCTAAGAATGCCTAAACCTAGGCTCTGATACTACTAATTGTGACACCTTTACCCATTCTAATAAAACCTAATAAGGATGCTAACTTCCCATATGGTCACACATCCTAAAATTTCTCCATATTTTCATTCATTTAACACTTAGTGATTTTACTATAATTAGTATATTTGTCTATTATTTTGAAAACGATTGATTATATCATCTTTATATTAGCAGTACAACACTATTAAAAATGTTCAATTTGTCTAAAATTCCATTTGAAGAAAAACAGGCAACATGATGGCTACCCAAGTTAAAAACCAAAATTTTTTCTTGTAATAAAATACACTTCTATATTATCATTCATCAACTCTTCATCTATATAGACCAATCTAGTCCTCTCAACTCAGCATTTACAAACATAATATCACAACACATGCATCACAGCCATCACAGGCATCACAAGGCCTCTGACCCATCATAATACAAAAAATAACAAATAATAGCAATCTTATATATTATTACAGACATATATTTAGTTTTGATTTTTCCATTATCATTTACATAATGTAAGTTATGACAACATCCATCTTTATCATTCTACTACCTATACCTATATTCTAGCTATACATAAGTACGCACACTTAATTACAGACTAAAAAATAAAGAATTGTACCCTAAAGACACTCTTCAACTATAGAGGCTTTTCTTCACTATGCTTTCCTTATCTTTTACCTACGCATCAGAACATTGATATGCTGAGTAAAACTTAGTAGTGAAATTGAAAAAACATATGCATACACACTTAAGCAGATACAATCATGCAATTACAAAATATATACAATGAAACAAATGTTCAATAGACATATTTCTCATTTTACAAAATCAAATTACTATTCATTTCATCACATAGTTAATTCTTTCATAATATAGTGCAATTGTTAATATGGCCCATACCAAAAGACTACATCTACAGACACTAGATAGCAAAATGAAATATAATAGTGTAGTGGCCCATATTTTGGACTTTAATAGTTGCACCTACCCATCTTGTAGTGGCTCACACCAAACCTCGATAGCTGCACCTACCTATCATGCAGTGGCTCATATTGATCCTCGGTGGCTGTACTAATTTTATAATACAGTGGCTTCCATTGAACCTCTGTGATAGCTTCTGCTTTATCATGAAGTGGCTCCTATAGAAAATAGACAATTACACCTACCCATAATAATAAAGACATAAGTAATGGCCTAAATGACCAAGCTTAGCAGCTATATTATTCCCTAGTTAATCAGTCAACCCATCCAGTAGGTGTCTAATAATATGGGCCTTAATTCTCATTTTTAATTATTCATTCAGATATTGGTCATTTGTCAAAATTATATATCACTATTCATTATTTATTTGATCCATTTTTGACCATTTAACACAATGTTAGTTTTATGTGATTCTCATGATCACTTAAACATACATTTTTTCCATTCAATCTCACCACTCATTTCATCCATTCATCTCACATTACTTTGATATAGTACATCACATAATTGTTTCCTTTGCACATCCATTTGTGCATGTTCTTCCTTAACACAATTTCTTACCAATTAACATATTTTCATCAAATAATATCTCATTTCATCAAACACATATCTTTAAGTCTATTTTTGACTCAAAACCATGCCATTAGCATACTCATATACTAAATACACATATATATATTCACATGGCACCATTCGGACACTTTTATTTCCTCACATTACAAATTCACTTTCATGTATTTTATCATATTTTCCAGCTTCACATACACATATTATTGATTTACCATAACCATATCACTAACTCAAATACATTTACATATGCATTTCAAACATCCACACATAAAAATCTCACTTTTTCATATAATACATGTACATGCACTTATTTAAACCCAAATTCACATAACTTAGGGTGATCTAGCACCAGTCTCTCTCACTTCAATGCTTGTTAATGCCTTGCTTCTTATCAACTCCTCCCTTTCCTACACATACACACACTTTACCTTAGAAAAATTCTCATAATTCCTACAAAGCTCTAAATTAATTTCTAACTATATAGAACACCTTAAAATCAATCCTAGTGTTCATAAAAAATAAAAATTACATTTTAAATACTTAGAAATCTTAGTGATACTATTAACCAAGTTGTTAATTCTCCTTCCTCAAGCTCTCTTTTCAATTCTTATCACTTGGAATTATTTAATTAGGTTATGGAGGCAAATTTTGATGTCTCATTTGTGATTTTTGGTAGAGTATATGAAGAGAAATTTTAAAGAATAGAGGAGGGGAAAATGCCCAAAAATGGCATCAGCTATGGGGCTTAAAAGGGGGAAGATACTGATATTTGGCATGTAGGCTTTCCCACATGTGCTAGCCTATAAAAATAGATGGTTGTGGGCCCTATTCACTTAATGCACCATTTTTACAGCCTGTTTCTTGTTGATTTTCATTTAAAATTTGAAATTCTAAATTAATTTTTTAAAAACTCTAAAAATTATATTTTTTATGCCAAAAATTCTCGATTATGCCTATTAAAGGCCTCGTAAAATTTTGGGTCAAAATTCCATAGTCACCCCAAGTTACTATTCACCCATGAAATTTAAAAATTTCTAATAAATATCAGTGACCTTAGAATACTAAAATTCTTTCTCCAGTAGAACCATTGGAATTTTTGATCTTTAGGGTATGCCATTTTCAAGTCTATCTGGACACATTCCAGACCATTCCTAGCACTAACCCAACCAATGTAACTATTCAGTAGTTCACAGCCTATTATGATTTTTTGGTTCTACTAAATCTTTTAATTATTTCATTTTCATCATTGTATGGCCCGTTAAAGTTTTACGAGTAGTATTTGCCCTTTAACCATCACATAGTGTCTCGATGTCCTGAAAGAACTATTCATGACCTGAAAAGTATTATTTATGAAACTAAGTTTCACAAATGTTACACTTTTCCATGCTTAGATAATATGCTAAAGATACTATCACTATTGGGGCTGATAAGTACAAATGGTTCAAGAAAGGGTTACATGTAGAGATTAAGTCTCAAGTAGTTCCTATGAAGATAAAAAATTTTAATCAATTAGTGTTAGTATGTCGATGTACTAAAAAAATATAAACTGTGAAATGAGAGTATTATTAGAAAAAGATATCTTATGGTCCTAGAGCATCTAGTTTTGCTCAACAGATATGCAATTCCCATAAGTCAAGTCTTATGAACAGTATATTCTGGGCCTAAGTGATATTCCCTATGGTGCGGGTATCATTACAAGTCCAATGACTGGCATATTTAGTCATAAAACTTTGATGGGCTTGAAAATAGGGAAAATAAATGAATTTAAAAATTTAGCAAAATTAATAAACCATTTCGGGTCAAGAACTAGTGTATGAGGAGATAAAATGAGTATGTGCTGGGAGAACCTTGAGATGTGCTTGGACGGTCTCAAAAATACCACACCATGAACCTTAAAAATTCCATTGAGTATGATGGAGAAGGAATTATAATTTTCTGAGGTCCATATATATTTTTTTAATATCTTATTTTGCCGATTGAATAGTGCCAAAAAGTCAACTGTTGAATTTTGACTTGAAATTTTACGTGGGACTTAGTTACACTAATCAAGGATTTTTAAAACTAAAGTGAGAATTTTTGGAGGCTTAGAGAATTTTCTATGAATTTCTGAAGCTAAAAGTGACATAAAGTGAATTCTAGCCATTAGATTGCCATGTGTCATAATTTTATGCAACCAAGCCTTCATACATAAGGGGTTACACATGTGAACACCCCACATGTGCCACCAAATCATCTTTAACCTTGGGAACACTTCAAAGCTGACGTCACCACCATTGATTCCACACTAAAATTCTTCATTTTCTCTCTCCTCTCTCCTTCAAACCTCATGTAAATTATAGGAAAATAACCCTCCATCATCCATAGATATCACTTCCTCAAAGAAAAGTGAGAAAAAGAGCTCAATTTGGAAGATACACCACTTGTGTGAATAGTGACCAAATTGTGTGTAAGTGTCCTAAACTCACTTTTTATTTTTGGTAGATTAGAGTATTCTAAGAATTCCTATAGTTTTAGATTTTCATTAGGAGCTCTAAATTATTTTTAGAAATTTTTCTAAGGTAAGATATGTGTATGTTTAGGGGTTAATCATACAAGTGAGGAAAACTAAAAGGGCAGGCATAAAAGTGGTGCAAAAAAGGGTGCTCTCACACCCTAGGTATATGGAATAGATTAAATTTGATATGTCTCGTGTGTATGTTAAATTGTGTGCATAAACCTTGTATGGAAGTGTAAAATTGTGGTGTGTATGATATTTTCGTAAAATATGGATATTTTGATGTAATTGGCATGAAATTAATAAGATTGGTATGTTAAATTAGGAAGAAAATTGCACAGAGAGGTATGTGCATGTTTAGGCCAAATGGTATATAGAATGGGGTATGGCATTTGTGATTTTATGTATGGGAAGTTATGTGTGGAAATGGCATGCAAATGGAGTGTAGAATGCACAAATGAAAATAGGTATTAATGGTGTTTAATTGGCATGAGAATGGGATGAATTAATAATGTAGTGGTGAGATATATTATGGCTAAATTTATTGTGTGATTATGGAACTTAAAGTGTGAGTAGGGTACATGAAATTAGGTGTGAAATAATGAGGGTAAATACAGTTGATATGGATGGAATTATGAGAGATAGAGAAAATAGAATTGACCAAATGAATAGAGTTAGTTGAAAAAATTGACCCTATGAATATTAACTTTGTGATCGTGGACAAAGTTATGGTAACTTGTGTACATTTTGTCATAAAACGTAACCTAATGGTAAAAATTAGATTTAGGGAATTTAAAATATTAAGATTAACAACCCAAATTAGTTATTAGCCCATTAGTTAGACACCCACTAGATGGGTTAACTGGTCAACCAAAGAGTTAGTAGATACTTGGCAGTTTGGTCCTTTTGAGCTTACTATTATGTGTTGATTGTGGCGAGTGTAGCCATCAAGGTTCTGACATAAACCTCATATAATAGGGTATTGGGAGGTCCACTTGGACTAATCCTTATTGCCTATTTGTCTGTCTATGGGTATTAGGAGGTCCCATAAGTTGATCCCTACTATCTACCTATGATTATTGCTTATGCAATTTACAGATATTGGGAGGTCTATGGATTAATCCCTAATATCTACTAGTCCGGTATTGGGAGGTCTATGGACTAATCCTTACTATTAAGTGAGGTAGGTGCAGCTACCTAGGTCTAAAATACGGGCCACTACATAGGATAGTCCCGCTATCTGGTGTTTTAAAGAGTTGTCTATCTATTATAGGCCTATAATAATAATAAACTAAACTAATAATATATTTGAATAACAGAATTTAAAGGTACACTAGACTTAGAAGAGTTAGAATGAAAATGATATACATTGAATATTGCATATTGCTTGTATGCATGATGGACATATTATATTTAGCTTATTCCACCACTGAGTTTATACTCAGCGTGTCGGTGTTATGATATGTAGGCTGTAACACGAGTGTCGATTGGCTTTAGACATAATTAGTGTAGCTACTATTGAGTCCTTTAGCACTTTTTGGTTTTTATTTTTTGAGTTTTATAGAGGTGCACTCATGTATATAGAGATATTGTGGGTTATGGGATGTCTGTTCAACTGAGACTGATAAACTGATATGTATATACAATTTTGCATGTTAATATAGACTTGCTTGTGTATAATTGTGTGTTGATGGGTCCAGGACCCTGTGATCTATGACTTGTGTATGTTATTAATGATTGTTGTGATCTAGAGGACTAGAGAGGTCTAGATAGGGGTATGTTGAAGAGTTGAATTTAGAAGTGTTCTTTTCTGCAGGTTTATTTAGGGGTTATTACCCGAGTAGCCGTTATGCTGCCCGATTTTCTGTAACTGTTGAGTAATATCAATTTAGAGTTTTAATAGACTAAAATAGGTAGTAATGAAGGGATAACTAATCAGAAATGGAATAACAACATATTTGGTCAACATTAGTCAACTTGGGTAAAGGTTAAATGGAAAGCCCTAAGGAAAATCCAAGGATGGGTGACCTTAGCGGGAAGTGGTACACCTTGCCTATTTCAGGTAAAAATAGGTAAAGGGTGTTACAAGATAGGTAAGAGATTTTAAGGTAATCAATATGGGGCACCTCAACCATTAGAGAAGTAGGGACAGTCTTAAAAGACAACTTAGGTAAATCAGAACAAGGCTAAAACTGGTTAGCAGTCACAAGTAGCAAGTACACTTAGTTCAACAGTTAGAGGCTGTTGAATTCCTCAATGTCTGACATGCCATAAAAGACACAAAGGGGAATGTTAGTGGAATAAGTCAAGGACATGCTTTAAGTGTGGTTCACTAGATCATTATTAGAAGGACTGCATAAAAAAAGTTAAGGGCAAACATAGATCAGCATAAGTTTCCATCTAATGATGGAAAGGGAATCGAAGAGATAAGCTAAAGGGAGCTTAGAGGGACAAAGCAGAGTCTAAAGCTGAGTATAGAGCTCTTACCTAATAGTATACTATTAAGGCATAAGAGGAGTACAAAGAGCTGAATGTTATAGCTAATACATTTTATCTCTTTGACTCACATGTATTAGCTCTAATTGATCCAAGGTCTACACATTCATATGTTTGCATATCACAAGCACAAGACTGAGGTTAAAGCTAAAACTTATGGATTTAGAGATTTTAATTAGTAATCCTTTAAGTCAGCATGTTACTATAAATAAGATTTTTAAAAAGCGTCCATTGACAGTACAAGGACACCAGTTTTTGGCTAATCTCATCGTGCTATCATTTAATGAGTTTGCTATGATATTAGGCATGGATTGGCTATCCAAGTATCAGGCAATAATAGATTGTAAGATGAAGAGGTTGACACTTATAGCCAAAGATAGGGCTGAGGTTACAGTAGTAGGTAAAAGGATAACTTTCTGTCCAATGTGATTTTGGTAGTCATAGCTAGACAAATGGTGAGAAAGGGCTATCAAGCCTATCTTGCACATCTGTTTGACACAAAAAAGAAGAGTCCATATACAAGTAGTGTTTGACTACATAGATGTTTTTTTAGGAGTGTTGCCTAGTTTGCCTTTAGAACTGGAACTCGAGTTTAACATAAAAGTGTTACTTAGCACTACTCCAATATCGATAGCTCCTTATAGAATGGCTTTAATAAGCTGAAGGAGTTAAAAATCTACCTTTTAGAGTTGTTAGATATGGGTTTTATCAGGCTTAATGTGTCACTTTAGGAAGCACCAGTGTTTTTTGTGAAGAAGAAAGATAGTACTCTTCGGTTGTGTGTGGATTACTGCTAATTGAATAAAGTAACTATCAAGAACAAGTATCTATTGTCATGGATTGATGACCTTTTTGATAAACTTAAGGGTGCAGAAGTGCTTTTCAAGATTGGCATGACATCTGGTTATTATCAATTGAGAGTAAAAGAGTCTGATGTGGTGAAGACATCATTTAGAACAAGATATAGCCACTATGAATTTTTAGTAATGCCATTTGGGCTTTCCAATGCTCTAGTAGCTTTTATGGATATGATGAATAGATTTTTCAGACAATACTTAGATCAGTTTGTTGATATCTTCATTAAAGACTTTTTGTTTATTCTATGAGTAGAGAAGAGCATAAACATCACATGAGAATAGTTTTGTAGGTTTTAAAGGAAGAGAAACTTTATGCCAAACTCAATAAGTGTGAGTTTTAGCTCAATGAAGTGTCTTTTTTGGGGCACATTACTTCTATAGAGGGGATTCTTATTAATCCTAGTAAGATAAAAGTTGTTATGAAATGGAAACCACTAAGGAACACCATAAGGATTAGGAGTTTTCTTGGATTGGCTGGGTACTACAGATGGTTTGTCAAGGGTTTTTCATTGATAACAGCACTTATGACTCGTCTGTTAAGGAAAGATGTCAAGTTTGTCTGGGTTGACAAATGTCAAGAGAGTTTTAACAAGCTTAAAGTAATGTTGGTAGAAGCTTCAATTTTAGTTCAACCAATTTCTAGGAAGGACTTTATCATTTACAGTGTTGCTTCACATAATGGGTTGGGTTGTGTTCTAATGCAAGAAAGCAAGTTGGTTGCCTATACTTCTAGATAGTTGAAGCCACATGGGAAGAACTACCCTAGTCATGATTTGGAGTTAGCAACAATTCTATTTGCATTGAAGATATGGAGACATTATCTTTATGGTGAGAGTGTTACATATACATGAACCATAAGAGTTTGAAGTATCTTCTAAAACAAAAGGAGTTGAATTTGAGATAGAGGTGATGGATGGAGTTGATAAAAGATTATGATTGTATGATTGATTATCATCCTGGCAAAGCCAATGTAATGTCTAACACTTTAAGCAAAAAATTCATGGAAATAATGAGAGCTATGAATGTCAGATTTTAACTCATGTTTGATAATGCTTTGTTAGTAGAGATGCATGTCAAGCTAAGTCTATTATAGCAAGTTAAAGATGGTTAGAAGGATAATCAGAAGTTGATGAGTCTGATAAGTGCAACCTAAAAATGGTCAGAAGGATAATCATAAGTTGATGAGTCTGATAAGTGCAATCTATGAGGCACAGCCCACTGAGTATGAATTGAAGAGTGATGGATGCCTATATTACCATGATAGAATTTGTGTTCTAGACATTAAAGAATTGAAGAAACAAATTTTAGATGAGGCATACAATGCTCTTAATGCTATACATCCTAGTAGCACGAAGATGTATTAGGATTTCAAGATGTTATATTGGTGGCCTAGCATAAAGAGAGATGTATCAAAATATGTGACTAAATGCCTCACTTGTCAATAGGTGAAGGTAGAACATTAGGTTCCATCTAGTTTGCTAAATCCTATAGCAATTCTAAAATGAAATGGGATAGAGTTACTATGGACTTTGTAATTAGTTTTCCTATGATAAGAAATAAGCATGATTCAGTATGGGTTATGGTGGATTGTCTCACCAAAATAGCTAATTTTATACTAGTGAGGATGGATTATTCCATAGAGAAGCTTGCAAAATGGTATATAGATGAAATAGTCAAATTGGATGGAGTGCCATCTCCTATCATATCAGATCGAGGCCCATAATTTACTTTGAGGTTTTGAAAGAAAATTCGCAATGCCTTGGGTACTCAATTGAGTTTCAACACGGCAATTCATCCATAAATTAATGGATAGTTAAAAAGAGTCATATAGGTAATCTTATGATACTTGAGTGATTTAATGCTAGAATGTATATGTATGATGTTATGCTTATGATAAAGCATCTTTAATAGGTTCTTAAAGACATGTTGAGAAGTTTCACCATTAAGTTTAAAGGTAGTTGGGATCGCTATCTATCATTAGTAGATTTTGCATACAACAATAGCCATTAAGCAAGTCTAAGAATGGCTCCTTATAAGGCATTATATGGAAGAAAATGCAAAACACCAGTATGTTGGAATGAGCTTAGTGAATCCAAGCTCATGGGACCTGACTTAATCAAAGATGCTAAGGAGAAGGTAAAGATCATCAGGGATAGATTAAAGATAGCTTTAGAAAGATAAAAGTCTTATATTGATCTCAAGAGAGAAGATGTGGAGTTTGAAGTGGGAACAAAGTATTTCTTAAGGTTTCACCTTAGAAAAAGGTGTTACATTTTGGCAAGAAAGGCAAGCTATGTTTAAGGTTATTAGGTCATACAAAGTGACATAACATGTGCAACCAATAACCTATAGACTAGCATTGCCACCAAAACTCTAGCAAACTCATGATGTTTTCCATGTTTCTATGCTCAAAAGATATAGATTAAACCCTACACATGTCTTATCAGTAGGTGAAGTTGAAGTGAGACCATATTCGACATATGAAGAAGAACCTATTAGAATCCTAGCTAGAGAGGTCAAAGAGTTAAGAAATAAAACAATTCCACTAGTGAAGGTTGCTTGGAAGCATTATGGGATGGAAGAAGCAACATGGGAGACAGAAGCATAGATGTATAAGCAATACCCATATTTATTTGAACCAAGTAATGTCGAGGATGACATTTATTATTAAAAGGGATGTAATGTAATGACCAAAAAATTCCAGTTTAAAATCTCGATTTTTATGAATAGTACTTTCTTAGGGTGAATAGTGTTCCCGAGACTCGAGGAGTATTCAAACTATAGGATGAAAGTATTAGTCATAAAATAATTCTGGGTAAAGTTTGAAATTAGTCAAAAGTCATTTGATTGGTTAAAAATGCTAAAAGAGTTTTTACGGCATTGTTTTGTGAATAGTAACTAAGGCAAAGCTGAACCGTAAATTATTTTTAAAGTTGCTAAAAAAATTCTAAAACTTATATAACCTAATATTTAAAAATTTCAATGAGTCTAATGGCACTAAAATTGAAAATTTTTAAGGTCAAAAAGTATTTTATCTGAATATCAAGATACATAAAAATGGCATTTTAATTCGATTTTTCTCTTTTTTGAGCTCCAATTTTTAAAGCATGTGAGGCCATAATCAAATTAATTTTAAGAGGTTGAATGAGAGAAAAAAGAGTTAAAATGGGGAAGAAAAAAATTAAATAATATATTAAAAATGAAATTTTCCAAATAGTATAAATAAAGTCAAACATTCAATATTTTGGTCAAATATCAAAAAATCACTCCCTCTCTTGTTCTCTCTCTACCCGACGGCTTTTAAGGGAGAGTTTTCTCCATTTTTGTCAATTTAATCTTCCATTTTAAGCCTTTATCTCCATATTTAATTGATTATGCACCTTCCCTACAATCCTTAGACACGTAATTAAGTGAGTTATTAAAGGAAAATTGAAGGAAATTGCCAAAAATTAGGTTTGATGAATAGTGCCAAATTTTTGTTCGAGTAAGAATTTCTAAAAACCTATATTTTTCCCTCAATTTTTAAGTTCCTAAGAGTCAAAAAATATGATCATTTGCAATTTTTGGATATCGTATGATTTTATACCAATTTTCTAAAATTAAATCTATAATGGGCAATTGCCAAAACGAAGTGGAGTCATGATAAGGGCAAAGTGAAGGTTTACTCGGGGCTCGTAGTGTTTTTTAATCACACAATGTATGTGTAATTGGCCTAATTATTGCATTTTAAGGCATGCTTTAATGTATACATAATGTATGTAAATACATAATTAATATGTGAATGGACAATTACATTGTAAATTATTATTATAGGATAATTTGGGTTATGAATGTATAATTTATGGTGAAAGAAGTTATGTTATGAGTGTTTATGCATATATGGCCTAATGGCCTTGTGTGTGTGAAAGTGGGTGAATTGTATTGTATAGGTGAAATTGACATATAAATTATGATTATAGGAATAAAATGAAGTATTAATGCATGATGTATAAGGAAGAAATGGCATTTAAGTATGAGAAAATAAGACGACTAAATGTCCTTTTGGTATATAAATGCGTGTATGGTGATGTATATGTGTATCTATATCATAATGTTGTCAAATGATGGAATATAAATGTAGAATTATGAGATATAAAAATTTAGTAGTATGGTGTTGAACTAAGTGCACACATGTGTGTATATGTGTGTGCATGGTTTATGGCTGAAAAGCATTTGTGTGTAAAAGTGTGTATTGAGATGAATAGGTGTAATTTAACATATAATGGTACCTAATGATGAATTATGAATTTATAATTATAAGATAAAATAGATTAACATGATATTATATTAAATAAATCCATAAGTGTATGGATATGATTATGGCCGGATGGCCATTTGAATAGTTATAAAGTTTTAGGTGTTGAAATGTATACAATTGAGCATTTATGATGACTTATAAAGGTTTATGTATTGAAAAGAATGAAATGTTATAATACGTATGATAATTACATATATGAGGTGATTAAGTGGTAAGTATATCTTATATATATGAAATGCACGAAAAATATATAGTGGCCGAAATAGCCTAATTACTTTAATGAGTTTATAAGCCTTGATGTAAGTATGAATTTATAGTATGTGCTCATTAATGGAAAAAAAATGAACACTTTGATGCCAATTTGTGAGTGAAAGCACAACATGTAAAATGCAAGGCATATGTAAATAATTAAGGCACATAACTTTATGTTTAAATGCCAAAATAAGGGAAAAGAGCCAATATTCTTGACATTGTCAAATTGGTATGATATTTGCATCAAAATAAATTATTGAGTTTAAGAAATGATGCAAAAATTATTGAAAAATAAAAATAGCCCGTATAAGTAACAACCTAAAGATGGATAGGTTGACCAGTCAATTAGGGATAAATAATAGCTACTCGGCATTTTAGTGCTTGATATTGGTTATAAGTCCACTTATATTCTAATCCAAAAACCTATATTTGATGATTTGGATTTCTACATGGGTGCTGCTACTGTTTAGGTTCCACAAGCCACTGCATAAGTCTATAGTGGTGCAGCAGTCGTTCAGGCCCTACAAGGCCACTACATGGGATGATCCCATTATCCATTGGTTTTAAATGTTCTCATTATTATGGGTAGTATAAAAAATATTTGTATACACCTAATTAGAGTAAAATTGATAATTTATATGCACTACATAATTTTAATTATGCGAATGATGAATATTAATGAAATAAAATAATAGTATTACTTATGCTTATGAGTGGTATATAAATGTGCTCATAAATAGAACATAATAATTGCACTATTTTGTGCTCATGAGTGGTATGTATATGCCATGTTAAGTGTTTGTATAACATGATGCTATTTGAGCATGTTAATTCCTTCATATTAAATGGTATACACATATGGCATGAATTATGTTATATTTATTATAATTATAAATGATGCCAATATACATTATTAGAATGGATATGTATTATAACTGCATGCAATAGTTATTTCGATTATAGCACTAAGCAATTCACTTGGCTAATCATTTTATTTACAATGCATAAGCAAGAAAAACAATTAACCCCAAGCATTTGGATATCAAGATGAGTAAAAGAAAGATCTTTATTTTGATATATTTTGCTGCTGTAATTATGTTATGAATTGTATATATAACAAAAAAGTGCACTTTTATGTTAGATGTATTTAGCCTTAGGCCTAAGCCATAACTTATAATGTTTTGTAAATTGTAAATGGGTTTATAACTAAAACTTTAAAATGCTTTTAAGTTGATGTATAGATGACTGACATCTCTTCCTAATGTTAGGACTGTGTGTAGTTAGATGATGTTTAGAGTGATTAGAAGGACCACAGAGTTGTTAAATGATTGAGAAATATTATAGAAGTGTTTTTATTAATTATAGGTTATAGTTAAATATTTTGGATAGTACCCGGTACAACCATTATGTTACCAAAATTTTGGCATAAGGATTCCTAATTTTTAATATGTAACTTAGTTTTAAAAGATTTTTGGAAACTTTAATATGTGTTTTCATACTCAATAAAATATTTTAAATAACATTAAAGTACATGTTAAGGTTGGATAACATGTTACGTGTATACACTTTAGTCAAGTTTAGTGACTAGACCGGGTAAGGGGTGTCTTAGTATGGTTGTATTTGGGAATTCTATTTATTAAGGTTAAGCATGATGTTTGGATGTCTACTTTGTAGCTAACTAATCCCAAACCCAAATTTAGGCAAAGAATGCTACACAACTAATGTCATTACCTTAAACTTCACTTAATCATTTTGTTATAACCTTTACTTATCTTACATAATTTATCATACTGATGTAATCTTTTATTCTTATTCAGTTACTTTTATACAATTATAGATTAAGGTCATTATGCTAAGAATCTGACAGCATAATGATTGTCTAGTGGCACTACCTTAATATTGAACTTTTAAAGAAAAGCATTTTTAATTGTGTCAATTCATCATCAACTTTATTTCACAATCTCAACCTCTTAACATCAATATCTATTCATTCTTAGTTTATATATCGATTTAATATCATCAAAATGCATTTCATGTTATGTTTATTTTGCATGTTAACCACAAATGCTTAAATTATAAAATGAATATATAATAAATACTTATTAATGCTCAATATTATAAAAAATATTCTACATGATATAGCTATACATGAATTACATATAGAATGAAAACAAATTTGAATATACTACTTAGAGTGTCTTGCTTCTAGGATATACAGAGCTCTAGTATTGCTTAACTTCCCTCACTACAGGGATTTGGTCTTCTACACACCTATTCTAACCAAGATACAACTTACACATCGAAATAAAATCCAAGCATTAAAGAACATGAGCAATATTGTAACTATGATATAAAAATAAAACTAATAGACCAAAATTAATCACATATCCATTACCTAAATTTTATATTAATATTACTTACCACTTTAGAATGGAATCTATTGATTTGTTTTAATATTTCTCATTGTGACACCCCTTACCCAGCCTAATTTAAGACCTAAACAAGAGATATCACTATGACAACCCTTACTTGAACCATTATCAAATCCAAATAAGAGATATCACAAAATCTAAGACATATCTTACTAATATTTCATAAAAGGGTTAATAAATTAATATCAATTAAATGTTTTTCTTTAGTTCTTATAAGTTTAGTGTAAATATGTTTGTAACATAAATCTGGCAACATAACGACTGTCTAAGGTGAAAACTAATAATTTCAACCTGTAAAAAACACTCTTATTATCATTTATTTATCGACATAAATCTTTGGATCCTTCTGATCCATCATCGAATCATCGTTCTTAAATGCAATTAGCATTTCACATTGTATTCTCAAAATTATTTTACATCCATCATAATTATTCCATACCACTTCTAAGTGTTTATTTATATACTTCATCATGTTTATATTGCATATATTACAATTAAAATCATATATACACTAAAATCCTATTACAAAGAAATCATGTCTTACCTATAAAACCTATACATTAGTACCTATCTATCTAACTATTTCCTATATACAAATATTTATTCTTCGCTGGCAGAAAACTCCTTAGTTATGCTACTACACTCTAGGGTCACCCTTGCTGAACCATAGCTAAACCTATGCATCGAGATAACTGATATGCTAAGCATATGCTTAGTGGTGTGTTCATTAAAATATAAATATATGTATATAAGCACATAAATCATACACATATAATGTATAATGCAATTATTATAATAGTCTATGACTTTATGAAACCAAATTTATCAATATCAGTTCATTGTTTAAACAATATCTATGAATTCAGATCATTAATTTAGCATAGCATTTAAAATTACCATTTATAAATGAATACTTGTATATGTATTACGAAAAATGCATC
Source organism: Hura crepitans (assembly GCA_948208565.1). Lineage (NCBI taxonomy): Eukaryota > Viridiplantae > Streptophyta > Magnoliopsida > Malpighiales > Euphorbiaceae > Hura > Hura crepitans. Next base: position 9,434 of record CANXYI011139110.1, on the reverse strand, counting down.
ATGAATCATAAGATCAAACACCTCATAACATCACACATCAGCCCTATTATAAGTCGAGTTTAGTGCTTTTATGTTTAATTTAATAGTTATTATCCTCAAATAATTTATAACTATTAATATTATCCCTATTTCCCTCTATTTAGTTATGCCATATGTAGACACCCTACTATTTTATCTTATGATGATAACTTGAGATAGGCTTAGGCAATAAAGCAAGCAACCTAGAACCCTGGTCCATATGAACCATTATGGTACAAGCTTACCCCGACTTGATGCTATGGGGTCTGCACTAGCCCATTAAGATTCAACCTAACCCATGGTCCATAGTCTGCTAGGACAAACTAAAGCCTATGTTTGCATGGACTATAATAGACTTAGCATAAAATCGGGCCTAAGGCTCATGAATCATTAGGGTGAACCCAAAGCCTATGTTTGTACAGACTTAGCAACCATGGTTTGTGTAACACCCTAATCCCAATTGATAGTCAATTCAAATGTAGGATGTCATAATCGATATCTCTTATTTGATCCAGTTGTCAGATCTAAATGAAAGACATTGCACTAACTTAACTAACCTAATACTATTAACCACAATCATAAAATTTGTAATCTTATAATCTTGGACCCACTAACTTCACATATATATGAGTGCCAATTTACTAATATTACTCACCTACTTACATGTGTTACCAAATAAAATCATTAACTTGCACTGCTTTGCTTAAGGCTGCTACCTAAACTCCTATTCATTACCTAAGCACAAGCAAAAGGTAGTACACTAAGTAATGATGCTTAGTGATGTATTCAATGAAATATGCATAGAACATGCAAACACATAAGCATGCTTCACAAATATAATAACATTAATAATTTATGACATTCTTATTTCCTAATAGATAAATACTTATAAGATAATATATTTGATGTATATTTAAAATGCTACCATATAGCCCTACAACATAATTAATTTCCCTCTTCTATAATTAGCAATATATGTTTTGTTCATAATTTTCTTATTGATAGCTATTTGAGATTCAACATTTTTAATTATAATAGACTTCTGAATAAATTTTTTGTTTGTTAGTATCTGTGGCTCAATCTCATATACTTATTGTTGCTAAATTTAGGTATGATACTTCATAATGTCTTAAGTAATTCTTATAAATATCCTTTAATTAACCTTTATATTAAATAATTGAGGAATAACTTAATGCATTTTATCATGCTTACAATAATTACCTGACTCTATAAAAGCCACTTATTATTTATTTAACTTTATAGATATATTCATTTTCTTATAATACTTCTTGTAACGCCTGTAATTTTTTGATAATTTAATTAGGGCCTTTAAACAGAGGATGGTACTTTCGAGAACCTAGAGTGAACTAAGGCAATAAGATGATAAAAGTGATTAAAAGATAACTATGGGTGAAATTTAGGATTACATTGCTATCACTTAGGGGCTTAAAAAAAACTATGAAGTTTGTTTACCAATGTCCCGTGAATCGCGACCCAATTGAAGCTGAACAAAAAATATTTTAAAAAGTGCTCAAAAAATTCTAAAGATAGCACAACTTAATGGTAAAAAATTCTAACTAAGTCAATGAAACTAGTTTTGAAATTTTTTGAGGTCAAGAAGCAATTAAACAAATTTAATTATGACATATTACCCAAAAAAAATTTGTTAGAGAAAAATTCTAATTTTTAGGGGATAATAAAAATTCTATTTTTAATGATTTTTAAACCCATTAGTTGAATTTTTGGAGCAAGGGAGTATGAGATATGAATTTTTAGAGATGAAATAGCCAAGGCTATTCATTTTACACTTGGCACAATCCTAGCCATCCTTTTCAAACATAAAGGTGGACTCTAGATCTTTCAAACTAACATTTTCTAGCCCCCTTTTTCCTCCTCAAAAGCTAAAACCTTCCTCCCTTTTGGAACCCTAATTTCTTCCTTTCTTTTAACTATTAAATAAACACCAAATTAACAATTATACATATTAAAATTACCTCCATGCTCCCCTCTCTCTAATTCAAGTGGGAGTTTATCTTTTGAAGGCCTAAAAAGAGAGAAATTCAAGGGGTGTGAATAGTGCTCAAGGTGAGCAAAAGTGGTCATTTTTAATTTCTAATATTTTTCTTTGGTGGGATTTGAGGTATATGTGATATTTGTTAGTTTAAATTTTCATTTGGTTATAAGTAAAATTTTTGATGAATTTTTAAAGATGGGTTATGTGTATGTTTATAGGTAGAGAAGTGAAGAAGAGAGAAGGACAAGATTGAGTGGTGGGTTGAGACCAATTTATTGAGCAAAGTAAGTGAATTTAGTGATTCATACATTTAATTCATCATTTTACATAAATTATGTTATGAATATGTCTATGGAATTACAAGTTTCCATGGTATGGCATAGGGCTTACATGGGAATTAAGTACGAATGGCATGTGCACATTAATTAGAGCCTAAATGGTGTGAAGAGAATAAAGGAAATGTGAGGTATGGTAAGCACATGTCATGGCTGAAACTCACCTACAAAGAAATTAAGGAAATTTATGAGGTAATAAATAATTAAATGTGTATGTTTGAGCCAATTAATTGGTATAACATATTTTGAATGCTTGTATGGAAAAATATGGTCATTACATGGAATATGATAGGTTGGTCGAATAGGTAATGGTAAAGTAATGAAGACTTAACATTACTATGTAACACATGTATATGTAAAATTTTAAATAAAGGAAATGAATTTATGTGATTAACATGATTTGAGACCTAATCTTTAACTTAGTTGATTAGAGAATTTATGGACATTCAAGATGAGATGAATTATACTTGAAATGAATATAAAATATGGAATGAAGAGAAATCAATATGAGAAGGGAAAAAGAGAGAGATTTAGAGGAAATGTGATAAATGTGAGACTTTAAAAATGAATAAAAAGAGAGAAAAGAAAATAATAGATTGATATTTGGAATCTTAAGTAGATAGAAATTTGATACATTGAATAGAAGAATAAAGATGTAATGGACATGAAGTGAGGCCCATATTAGTTAAACACCTACTGGATAAGTTAACTGGTCAACTAGGGAGTAGTAATTACTAGGACACTTTGATTTCATAAATGGTTGATCCATTATGATAACCATGAGATGATATTAATTTATTGATGATGTTGTGTAGGTGTAATGCCTTAAGGTCCATAAAAGACCACTGCATAACTTATTATATTTGATGTTATGTGCAACTACCGTAAGGTCCACAACCGGCCACTGCACACTTAAGACTTGATATAATGGAGTGCAGCCATCGAGATCCAAAATACGGGTCTGTACATAACTTATAAAATAGAGTATGGCTATTGAGATTTGGGATGTGAATCCCCACACAATCTTGATGTTTATGATGAGATATGATATGACAAAGTACAACTATTGAGGTCCGAAATGTGAGCCCTCACATATACTGAGATCCTATTATCTAGTGTTAAAAGGATAGCCTTTCGGATATGGGCCAACAACTGAATAATGAATACGACTGATTAAATGACATATAAATGACTAGACAGCTTGAATAACATAAATACTTAATATATTTAAATGTTTATATCAAGATACTACATGTGATGACTATTTATGATACATGTTGAGTGTTGACATGTTGGCATGCTACATAATGCTTGATATGCACACTATTATGATACATAATATATGGAATGGCATAATACATAATGTGATGTATGACATGATGCATGTTGTATGAGGTTAAATATATAAATCATTAATTTCACTTACCAATCATCGATACGCAGGTAGTAGATAGATCATGTAGTTTAGCCTCAGTGAGGAAACAACATAATGGACAACCTATTTTGGGTATATATTTTGGTTCTTAGTTTTGTATTTTATAACCTTAAGGTGCACTTATGTATAGGAGATAGATAGTGATGTCATTGTGGCAGTGGAATATATGCTATAAACAAATATTATGTAATAGGTGTTTTTTCAATTATATGTGTGTACTACTAATGCTGATGAGTTAATGGGTGGGATCAGGAGGATCTCATAAGCTGGGTTGTAAATGTGTTTGATATAGAAGTGTTCATTTGATAGGTTGAAACTTTTATATTTTTGCCTAGATAACTGTTATACTACCGAATTTTCGATAAACTTTCTCTCACCTACTTTGAGAGTTTAAAAGTAATAATTAATCTAACCCACCTAGGAGTCTATATGGCATCTATAACTGAATTTAATATAATTAAATGGGGATAAATTAAAGCTAAGGAACCTTTACTAATTAAGGTTACATATGATGTTAAGCAAGTATGAGGGGAGAGAAATATCAGTATGGGATCAGGAAGTGACATCGCTTGTCTAGTTCAAAAGTGGATCGGGTAGGATGTGTTACATTTGGTGGTATCAATGAGGTTTAGGTGTTCTTAAGCCTAGAGTCTTACATGAGTGCATTAAGATTGATTTTAGTTATGTACTAGTATGTTGCTTAAGGCTAATGATTGTTTTCTTGTAATGAGATGTGATGAGTGAGCATACTCCACCTCTTATTGAAGAGGCTATAAAGAGCCATGCTCCACTCACCATTCACGAGCCTACAAGGTTAAGACTTTAGTGCCTAATGATACTACCCACCCAGCTTCTACTCCTATAAAGGCATAGCCATAGCCACAGCTAGCCTTTTTGTAGCAAATGGTAGACCTATTCAAACAAGCCACTACCATAATTGTGCCACCTCTAGGCCTTACACCTCTTCTATAACTGCAAGTGATATAAAAAAACTTACTTAGAAAGAGTCAAAAAGGTGGAAGCTAAGGACTTTTTGGGCATTTGAGTATATGCTTCCTTGAGAGCTGAGTATGGGCTATAGAGGACTATTAAGATTCTATAGTAGCTTTAGTGTTCCCTAGAAGAGAGTTTGATTTGTGCTACATCACTATTGTAGGAGGAGGCTTTCCATTTGTGGGGGATTACTACAGAATTTAAGATAGCTAAAGCAAGAACATGGGACTTCTTCTTAAAAGAATTCAAGAAAAGATACATTTTTAAAGCCTATCTTGAGAAGAGGAAGCAGGAGTTTCTAGATTTCAAGCAGGGAAAAAAGACAATGTCTGAATATGAGAAGGATTTGCAATACTGAGCAAATATGCTAAGGAGTTTGTCCTGATAAAAGATGAGAGATGGAAGAGGTTTAAGAAGGCTCAACAAAGAGATACGAACCCAGATAGCCACCTCTAATATCTAGGAGGTTACTAGTTTAGTTGTCATAACTTATAACATAAAGGAGTTAATAAAGGAGAAGAGGGAGATGTACTAGAAGAAAAGATTCATTGCTCAAGGGCAAGCTAACTCAACCCTAGAGGTGAGTAAGAGGCAAATAGGAGGATAGATGTCCTAACCACCAACAAGATAGGGATAGGGATTGACATAGCTAGGGCTTTTAGTTTAGGCCTAAAAAACAATAGGCTATTAGTGCCTTTATCCCTACAACTAGAAGTACCCTACTGAGATATGGCACTTGTAGAGGGAGGCTTCCAGAGACTTGTTGGAAGGCTTATCCCAAAGCTTGTTTTGCATATGAGTCTAGAGACCACTTTTAGAGGGATTGCTCTAGGAGATAAAAAGGCAGTACCTAGATGTAAGATTCTTCACCTACTTATTCTAAGAGCTAAAGAGAGGCTAGGAGTAAGAGAGTTGGTCCCAATTAGATACCCAAATCTGAGACACAAGCCCCGACAAGGTAGTATGCAATCTAAGCTAAAGAGGAGGCTAACTCTCTAGATGTTATTATGGGTACATTTTCCTTGTTTGAGTTAGATGTCTTAGTTTTAATTGATTCGAGTTCTACACACTCTTGCATTTGCATTGCACAAGCATAGGATTAAGGGTTAGAGCCAAAACCCATAGATGTAGATATCCTAGTTAGCAACCTAATTAGGCAACAAGTGATAGGTAATAGGGTATACTGACATTGCCCTTTAATTGCTCAGGGACATGTATTTTTAGAGGACTCATTAGGCTTCCATTCAATAAGTTTGACATTATCCTAGAGATAGACTGGCTATTTAGGTGTGAAGTAGTAGTGGACTGTAAATAGAAAAAAAAACTTTATCTTAAAACTCTAGATGGAATGAAGGTGATTTTGTATAGAGAGAGGGATATCTTTGCAAAATATTATCTCAATTACTATAGCCAGATGATTAATATGAAATGGATATCAAGCATACCTAGCCCATATGGTTGATACTTAGAAATTAGAGTTAAGCCTTAATCATATACCTATAGTGTCTGAATTTCTAGATGCATTTCTTGATGAATTGCTAGGATTACCACCTCAATGAAAATCAATTTTGAGATCGAGGTATACTCGAGCACTGCACCTATTTTTATAGCTCCTTTCCATATGACAACTATAGAATTAAAAGAGTTGAAGGTGCAATTACAAGAATTACTTAACCTAGGATTTATCCGATCGAGTGTCTCTTCTTAGGGAGCAATAATGTTGTTCATGAAAAAGAAATATGGTTCTCTTAGATTGTGTATTGATTAAAGACAATTGAATAGAGTGATTGTCAAGAATAAAAATCCCTTTCCCAGGATTGATAATCTATTCAATCAATTGCAAGGAGCTAATGTGTTCTCTAAGATTGACTTGAGATCAGGTTACCACCAGTTGGGGATCAAGGAGTCTGACACTTCTAAGACAGCTTTTTGAATAAGGTATGGTTATTATAAATTCTTATTGATGCCATTCGGGCTTACTAACACCTTAACAACATTCATGGAATTAATAAATCAGATCATCAAGCCATACCTGGATCAATTGATAGTTGTGTTCATCCATGACACCTTAGTGTGCTCAAAGAGTAAAGAGGAACATGAACAACATTTGAGACTAGTGTTACAGACTTTAAAAGAGAGATAACTTTATGCCAAACTGAGTAAATGTGAGTTTTAGTTGAATGAAGTAACCTTCTTCTGCCACATTGCTTTAGTTGAGGGCATTAGAGTAGACTCAAGCAAGGTAAAAGCCATGCTAGAGTGGAAACCTCCTAAGAATGTCACTAAGATTCAAAGCTTCCTAGGATTAGCTAGATAATATAGAAGGTTTTTGAAGGGATTCTTTATGATTGTAATACCAATGATAAGATTATTGAGGAAGGATGTAAAGTTTGTATGGGATGATAAATATCAAGATAGCTTTGACAAGTTGAAGGCTATGTTAATTAAGGCCCCCCATTATTACCCAATCAAAATAGAGGAAGGAATTTGTGATCTATAGTGATGATTCCTATAATGGGCTTAGGTGTATGTTGATGTAAGAAGGTAAGGTAGTAACATATGCTTTATAGCAGCTAAGACCCCATAAAAAAACTACCCCACACATAACCTACAGCTAGCTGCTATTATCTTTGCCTTGAAAGTATAAAGGCATTACCTATATGGTGAGCAATGTTATATCTACACATATCACGAGAACCTTAAATATCTCTCCACTTAGAAAGAATTGAACTTGAGATAGTGGTGATGGCTAGAGCTAATAAAGGATTATAATTGTTTGATTAACTACCACCTAGGGAAAGCAAATGTGGTAGTAGATGCCTTGAGTCAAAAGTTTATAACAGCCATAAGAACAATGAATTCCAAGCTTTATTATGGAAATGATGGAACTCTATTAGTCTAAGTACAAGTAAAAATTACTTTGAACCAATAGGTGAAAGAAGCCTAGATGCAAAATGAATGGATTACACTAATCATAAGTTAAGTCAAAGAGGGGAAGGCTCTAGAATTTGAAATCAAGGTAGATGAGTGCCTATATTATCATGATAGACTATACGTGCTAGAGGTAAAGGCTATTAAGAAGCAAATTCTAGCAAAAACTACATAAGGCCTTGGGTACCTAGTTGACTTTTAACATGGCATTCCACCTAGAGGTAGATGGACAGAGAAAATGAGTGATCCAGATACTTGGTGATATGTTACATAGTTTCACAATTGAGTTTAAAGGAAGCCAGTACCATTACTTACTTTAGCAAAGTTTGCATATAACAATAGCCATTAAGCTAGTTTGGGCAAGGCACCCTATAAAGCACTATATAAAAGAAAATGCAAGAATCCTTTTATTCTATAGTAAATTGAGTGAAAATAAGTTAATAGGACTAGATCTCATTATAGATGTGGAAGAGAAGGTGAGAATCATTAAAGATAGATTGAAGGTAGTCACAGATAGATAGAAATCCTATGTAGTTTTGAAACAGAGAGATACTGAATATGAGGTTAGAGAAAAAGTATTTCTTAATGTGTCACTATAGAAGAAAGTGATCCAATTTGGTAAGAAGGGTAAGTTGACCCTTAGCTTTATTAGCCTATATGAGATTAGAGAATGTATAAAGCTAGTAGCCTACCATTTAGCCTTACTATTAAAGTTGCAATAGATCCACAACATCTTTCATGTATCGATGTTGAGGCGGTACAAATCATACCTTTCTCATGTGTTACTAGTAAAAGAGGTTATAGTATAACCAGACCTCACCTAAAAAGAAGAGCTAGTGCAGATTCTTACTAGACCTCACCTAAAAAGAAGAGCTAGTGCAGATTCTTATTCGTGAGGTTAAAGAGTTGAGAAACAAGGTTGTCCCACTAGTGAAGGTGTTATGGAGACACTATAAACCTAAAAAAGCTACATGAGAGAGCAAAAAGCATATGAGAGCCCAATATCCACACTTGTTTAGTCTAAGTAATTTTAAGGAAGAAATTCTTTTAAGTGGGGAAGAACTGTAATGCTTGTAATATTTTAATAATTTAATTAAGGCCCCTAAACTGTGGATGATACTTCTAGGAACCCTGAGTGAATCGAGGCAATAGGATGATAGCAGTGATTAAAATATAACTAAGGGTGTAATTTGGGATTAAATTAAAGTCATTTTAGGGGTTAAAATAAACTATGAATTTTTTATCGATGTCTCATGAATAATGATGCAGTTGAAGCTAAATGAAAAATATTTTAAAAAGTGCTCAAAATATTCTAAAAATAGCACAACTTGATGGTCAAAAATTCTAACTAAGCCAATAGAACTAGTTTTGGAATTTTTTGAGGCTAAAAAGTAATTAAATGGAATTAATTTATAACATATTTAAGTGAAAAAACATTTTCTGTTAGAGAAAAATTTTAATTTTTGGGGAATAATTAAAATCCTAATTTTATTGATTTTAAACTCATTAGCTAAATTTTTAGAGCATAAGAGCATGAGATATAAATTTTAAGAGATGAAATAGCCAAGATTAAATCCTAGCCATTTAGTTTACACTTGGCACAATCGTAGCCATCCTTTCCATACATAAAGTGAACTCTAGATCTTTCAAACTAGCATTTTCCAGCCCCCTTTTCCCCCTTAAAGGTTGAAACCTTACTCCCTCTTAG
>CANXYI011139076.1:0-11227 GCA_948208565.1 Hura crepitans | reverse complement strand
CACCAAGACCTCTGATCTTCTGTACCAGAAAGGTTCAGAATTTCAGATCTTATTTATGCCCCAATAATATGCCTTCTTTATATATTATAATTTTTGTCAATCCTATATCAAGTAAGCATAATTTATATTTAAAAATAGTTATGTCACCTTTTCATGGAAAGAAGTAAATTGTGATATTTAAAGCATACAACAAGGCATATTGTACATCCATAAAGTGGGTTATTTATTCGTTGTAGTGTGACCTGACAATTACTTATAATTCCATATGAATTGGTGGTAATTGCCCTACTCCCATCTCTAGGAGATTGGCCTTTATTAAAATACATTTTGTTATTGTGACTTTTGATTAGAGAAAACCCAAATCCATTTTATTATGAAAACGCTGAATAATTATATAGAAAACCATTTGATGTGAAGTTTTAGGTGTTCAGCATGTAAAAGAAGTTGTTTAACTAACTATTATAACCCAAAATAAATCAAAATATACCATAAGTACAAAACTAAAAGAAATAAGGTAAAACACTTAGATGGTCCTGTCTATACGTCGATTAGTCTGTGCAGACTCTATATAGCTCTAGCTAATGTCTGTGTGGATTACTACTTATAAAGGATATTATGTCCATCTAGACTCCCACTTCAGCGAGAAAGATTACTTGTATATAACTCAAAAGAAGAGGTTTAATGATACTTGATAAAGGATTTATATAAAATCATAAAGAAGACAAAAAATAAATACATGTGAAACTAAAATTCAAAGTAGATGTCCATGCAAACTACGTTCCTTATAAGAGGGAGTCCATATGGACTTAAAGACAGAGTATACAAGAATGAAACAAGATCATCCATACAAACTACGCTCTCATTAAAGGGAGTTCTTGTGGACTATACAATAATTTTGATATAGTAACAACATGTATTTTAGTGAATGAGATAATCATGTTAATATCATAAAATAACAAGTAAAACAAGATACATCAAAGCATGATATATAAGACACTTAAGACACTATTATTGAAAATAAGTCTGTGCGGACAACATATCATACACATGTCAAAAGAACAAGTTCGTGTGGACTTCATCATGTCTACAAATAAGTTCATAAAATTTAAATGAAGACAACAAAATGAATATGATGTAATGATAATTAATTATGCAATATAAAACACCTTAAAATTATGACCTACTCCTATGATCAAAGTAGGGATTACATAGAATCACCTCACTTGTGATTAATCCTTGGAGATCATAGGCCTATGAAAACAATGTCAATATATATAGAAGAGACCTCAGATATTACCTTGTGAATGAACTCTTCAAGCAATAGCACAAAGGTGTAGGAGTCTAAAAAGATTTATTTTTAGTGAGGCTAATAGGACTAGTAGAGTGATTCCTTTTTAGAGTCCTCTCCTGGACTCACAGATGGGTTTATTTACTAATTTGAATTTGATTCCTAGCCCTCTCCTTTCTTCATACCCAAGAAGGGTATTTATAGGCTTAGGTTTAAGAGTTCCCATCTAAATGAAGCAGAATCCCAATAAGATTAAGAATTGTATTCTAAATAGAAAGATCCTGTTTCTGAAAGATTTTGCATCGACAAGTCCGTGTGGACTTGTATGGCTTAGTCTGTGCAGACCTAGGTTGTATACTTTCCCACTAATTTATAGGCTTTGGGACAAGTCTTAGGCTAGGTTTGAGTTAGTCCATATGGACATGACTTTGACTTAACCGGGCGGACCATGGGCCTTAGGCTTCGTAGAGCTAATTGAGCTACTACAGACCTAGGTGGAGTGTGTCCGTGCCCTATCTAAAATAGGACTATGCAGACTTACTTCCTAAAGGGCTTGTGCCATTGCTTCAGATCTTGTCTTTAGTAATCATCATAGGCCAAAAAAAATGAATAGGTCTATACCATGATGACTTCGCCCCGCACCCTTATTGGAATCAGTGTCAGGCTTTGGGCTTAGGCCTATCAGCCTAAGCCCTCCGCTACAAACACAGATTCGCTATTTTTTGCAATTCGAGTTACACCACAAACTTTTCGAGTTAGGTCAAAGTTTGAATGCATAAGAAAGTTCTAGACCCAAAATCAATGTTTCTATAGCTACTGACTCTAGATCATAAGTGGGATAGTTTCTTTTGTGTGATCTTAGCTATCTGAATGCATAGGCTTCCACTTTATCATCCTGCATTAATATAAATACAAGCCCATTATGAGAGGTATCACTATAGATAACAAATTCTTTTTTGGGATTTAGCTGTGTAAGGAACGGGGCTTCTATCAACATAGCTTTTAATATGTCAATGTTTTCTTGTCAATTTTGATCCCATATAAATTTCACATCTTTCCTCAATAGGCATGTCATAAGAGCAATAATTTTTGAGGATCACTTAACAAATCACCTATAATATCCAGCTAGCTCTAAGAAGCTTCTGATTTCTATCACATTCTTCGGGGGTTTTCATTCTAACATAACCTTAATTTTACTAGGGTTTACTCTGATCCCATCGACTAACACAATATGTCCTAAGAATGCCACCTCATTCAACCAAAATTCACACTTGCTCAATTTGGCATAGAACTGCTTCTCTCTTAATGTTTGTAACATTAGTATGAGGTATTACTTATGCTTTTCTTTGGTTCTAGAGTACACCAAGATATCATCAATGAGTACCACCATGAACTAGTCTAGGTAAGGTTTAAATATCCAATTCATCAGCTCCATAAATGTTGTTGGGGAATTAGTTAGCCCAAATGGCATAACGAGGAATTCATAATGTTTGGAATGTCAGACTCCTTTATTCAAAGTTGATGGTACCCGAATCTCAAGTTAATTTTTGAAAAGACACTAGATCCTTTCAACTCGTCAAATAGATCATTAATTATGGGTATTGGGTATTTATTCTTCATGGTCACCTTACTAAGCTATTTGTAGTCTATACATAGCCATAGTGATCCATCCTTCTTCTTTACAAATAACACTATTGCTCCATAGGGTGAAACATTAGATCAGATGAATCCCTTATTTAATAACTCCTATAGTTGTATTTTCAACTTTGTAAGTGCCCTTCGATAAGGAGCTATTGATATTGGTGTTGTACCTAGGTACATCTTAATGGCAAACTTTATTTCATGCTCAAGTGGTAGCCCTAGTAGTTCATCTGGGAAGACATCAGAGAATTCTACTGCCACTAATATTTAGCTAACATCAAACCTTATCTATTTGGTATCAACAACATGTGCCAAATATGTTTGGCAACCTTTTCGAATCAATTTCTTGGCTGTTACTACTGAGATCACATTAGATAAGAAATTAGTTTTTTCACCCACTTCTATGATTTCCTCTCTATCTATTGTTTAGAAAGTGAGTCTCTTTTACTGACAATCCATTATGGCATTATGCCTAAATAACTAGTCCATTCCCAATATAACATTAAATTCATTGAAGGGTAATTTAATTAGGCAAGTAGGAAAAATGCATTCTTGGATAGCTAAAAGACAATCTCTATATACTTTATTCACAATTACATGTTACTAGATAGGGTTACTAACCATAATCTCAGTGTCTAAAGGTTTTAACTGTAGGCCTCTATCTTATGCTATTGTGGTTTAAATGTAAGAGCGTGTGGACCCTTGGTTAACTAATGCCAAAACAGAAGAGTTAAAGAAGTGGAATGTACCAGCAATCACATTTGGAGAGTCCATCTCCTTACAAGTTCAGATGGTATACTAGTAAGTTAGTGCTCTCACCTTAGTTCTTTAGCTTGCCTTAAATTGAGGCCTCTGATTGCTTCTAGCTTTCTCTCCTTTAATATCCCTCTAACTCCTTATTGGTGTGAGAAATGAGACCTAATGCCTAGTAGAATCATTAGCTTTTGGCCACAGAGGATAATCTCTCTAAAAGTGGCCTTTAGAGCTACATCTATAGTAGGCTTCTAGGATTGATCTCTAGCAAATCCCTAGATGTCTCCTATGGCATATGCTACAATTTGAAAGTACGCTCCTAGCAATAGAAAATGGAGCACTAGTGGTTAGACCCAACTATTATCTAAATCTAGATTGCCCTACTAGGCCCAATCTAGGTCCCGAAGCTGATCTCTTTGGTGTCAATGTACTAAGGCTTCCCTTCTGCTTCTTACTAGCCTTAGGTATTGATCAAGTTTATCTTACTGTGAAGGACAACTTTTTTTTGAAAGTTTTCTCACCTCTTTTTTAGTATGTCCTCTATAGTATAAGTTGCTACAACTAATAAAGAGAATTCCTAAAGCTTATTCGATGCCACCTATAGTTTGATGTCTATGTCAAGGCCCTTTTCAAATTGCCTACACCTCTCTTCCTTTATAGTCATTATCTCTACTGCATACCTACTAAGCCTAGTAAACTCTTTCTCATATTTTGACATAGGCTTACCTTTATACTTTAGGTCTAGAAATTACTGCCTTTTCTTCTTTAGATAGCCCTCAGTGATATATCTTTTCTTGAACCCTTAGAGAAAGAACTCCTAAGTGATATATGCCATGGCTTTCTTTTCTGCAACTATCTGCCACTAATAGATCCCTTCCTCCTATAGCAAGGATACAGCACAGGTCCAATTTTCTTTCGATGTGCATTTTAACTACTCTAATATCCTTTATGTGCTCTTAAGCCAATATTTTGGTATGGCTGAGTCATCTATATCTATGCCTAAGAAGTTAGTTATGTCCATCTTTTTCACACATTCTAGATAAGTTTTCTAAAAGGCCTGTGGCACTGGTGGTTGCTATAGTGCTAGTGGTGGAAGAGAAGAATGGCTACAGCAACCTATCTGATTACCTCAACCATATGTTATACCAACACCGATTGTACCTGTGTCAACTATATAGGTTATATTGATTGTGCTAGTTATGTTGGCACTGGCTATGCTGCATCACTATGTGTAGGAGCTTTTAAGCTTACTAGCTCCTATATTGTAGTAAAGGCATAACTTTCTACCTTCTCTGCACTAGCTAGGGGTCTTTGGTCACTCACTATCAATCTATATCAAGAAGTAGATATTAGCCTTAACTAGTGTAGTGTTATGTGATGTATGTATGTATAAACCCTATGGCACTCATATGCAGCCTAGGAATGCCTAGATTGTGCTCTAATACCACCTAATATGACACTCCTCATTTGACCCAATTGCTAAATTTGATTGGAGATGTCATAATGTGCTATCTCTCAATCAACTCTGGCAATCAAGTCGGATGAGAGCTATCACAGATACAATTTATAATATTGGGACTTAAGATGCTAAGGGGCATACATCTTTTTAAACATGAAATTAAAGAAATAAGAGGTTATATTCTCCTTTCTACAACCCCATTCTGTTAAGATGTTCTATTCTTAATTCATCAAAGCTTTTAATGTTTATTTGGCCTTTCTCATTTTGTGTTTTTTTTCCTTAACTTCTCAAATTCTATCAAAAGTGTCATTTTTAGGAGGTAGGCAAAAGCAAATCTTTTTTACGGCAAAATGTGAACATTTCTAAAGAGTCCAAACAAGTATAAATAAAAAAAATCTAAGGCCTCTTTGATAGATATCTCCTTCTTAGATTTGGGTAAAGCTCTTACTGCTTTCTGAGTTCACATGCCTTGATCTTTCTATGAGACCATTGGAAAATGGCATAAATGCTGGCATTTAATGGCATGTTTGGCTTAAATCTTCTTATAAGTTAACTTCATAAATGTTGCCTACCTTATGCCCTGTCAGAGCAACCTTTCTTTCTCTTTCTATCCTAATAATTTTCCTTTTCACCATCTGTTATGGGTAAACATTATATGTCTAGAGCAAAGTACAATCTTCCTTTTTTTTTTGTCCTATTGCTCTTTAGACAAATCTGCATAGAGATCAAATAGATTTAGGTCCCTAATTTTCATTGGACCTTTTTTTGTTGGTAACATTAGAACACTTAACATTGTGAATTCTAAAGTACATTACCAAGAAGATAAGGACAGAATGTGGATAAGCAAAAAAAAAAAAAGGCTGCAAAGGGTGAACTAGGAAAAAATTAGAGCAAGCCTTGCTAAATCAAAAACCTTTAGAGGTGGTCTATGCAAAAACTAGAGGATAAGAGAAAATATTTAGTTGGAAAATCAAAAAGGACAACTAATAACAAGGGTACCATTCCATGTAATAATATGCTCAATAAAAAATAGGGAGTTATAGCATCATTCAGTCAAGTTATAGTTCAAGGTAATCACTTTCTCTCTAGCCAAACATGGTTAAGTGCCTTCCTTTTAGCAAATAAATGCCTTACCCAGACCCTAAACCCCTTCACTTTACTTTATCTCACTGAACATTTCTTTTCTTAACCTGTTCACTACAAATAAACTCAAAATGCCTTTTTATACCTACACCTTTATTAAGCCAAAATCCTTCCTACATTGAGTTTAAAGAAAGGGTGATTTCAATAGTAATATTTTAGTTTGAGCTTTTGGTATGCACATTCATCCATCCATTAGTTGTAAGAATTCCAAAAGATCTATAGTAAGTGCCCACACATATACATAAATGCACACACATGAGCACATATATAGGCATGTATATATTTAGAGAGAATTAGATATAAATGCATATTTGCTTGTTTAGCATTTGTACACATGCATTCTCACACTAGGTTTAGGAATCATTAGATTTATAAATATATTTGTTCATTTGTACACTAGTAATGCATACACATGTATGAAGACATACATGTATAAACACATATAATACATGAACACATATAGATACTTGGATAAATCTACATGCATTGCATATATAAAAATACATAAGCATTCATACAATATGTGTATGTATATATTTAAGGAAGATATGTTGCATAAATTATGAATCCATATTCATAAATAAATATATACATGTGTATAGATACAGGAATAGGCTTTAATATCACATACATAAGCATCAAACATTCTATATACTCTATGCATTCACATGCATCAACACACAAAGCTTGTACTCATATGCATGTAGGCAATAGGTATACCTATATTTAGGAAACAATGCTCACATATATTCATAGATACACTTGAATATACATATTAGTCTTATGTTATATGATTAACATACATTAACATCAATATTGTGAACATTCATATCTAAGTATTCATACTCTCAAATATACATGCATTCTTCAAGGAAAGTATACAGGCATATGTGCTCATCATACATCATGTTTACATGAACTCACATACACATGCAAGATTCATATACATAGACATTACACATTGCATGCATGTTTAAAACTACATGTACAGCAAGGAACACCTATTCTTTTTATCCTCAAGATGTAAAGTTTGATCATGCAAGGGGCAACTCTCTAATCAATGATAAACACACCAAAGGCAAAGGTACGTATCACCAACTTATCATTATGTAATAATACTAACTTTTTTATTTCTTCAAATAGCAGGACGCGTCATTAGAATTGGTTCAGTTCACTACACATGAACATTATGCATTTAGAAAGATTTATAAACTTAGCATATAATGAATAAGCATTAGATAGTGAATAATAGGAACCTTATTACATATTGTTATGATGAAAGCAAAATTGATACTATCCATATGAAAGCACATGAGAAGATTCAACTACTCAGAAAGCAAAATGGCTGAATATTTCTATGGGACAATTCTCTAATCAGATATAATACCAGATTTAGTTTAGCATAAAGTCCACAGCTAGATCATTAGCCAAATAGGGATTTATCTTCATCAGTTAATTAATAATCAATTTGGCCAACATAAGAAGAAGTGTAGAAGAATATAAAGACAAGTCACAAGCCATATTTACAAATATAGTCATAGACATGGTCATAGGCATAGTCATGATAAGTCACAATCCATAGTCATAATTTCCCGAGGCATAGGACAAATCACTAATATCTAATTCATAGTCTAAAGCATAAAACAAATCACCAATATCTCAATCATAGTTCAATGTGGACAAAAAACCATCAAGACAATTTGAGACGGAGGACAAGTTATGAACACAATTGAAGATAGAGGACAAACTATTAATGAATTTCAAGGCACATGACAAAGAGTCAAAACTCTAGGTAAGCATAGGCAGTATCTCTCATCTTATACATATACTGCATCAAAACCTTTTTATCTGCATCATGTCAGCATGTTCTACAAATTTCATTAAAAAAGAGGCAATTATAAGAATTGGCTTCTAGGTCCCCATAAGCCTAATCATAAAACCTAGAGGTATAGTTCAGATAATAGATGCTTTTGTGGTAGAAGATACAAAAAAAAGTGGAAATTCTCTGTATTTGTTTTGTATCTTAAATTTTTTGGTGGATCCAAATTTTAACCCAAAATAAAAGCTTACGGTGTAACCTAAAATGAAAAAAAAAAAAAGAAATTGTGTTGGTAGTATAACCTAAGCTTAGAGTCCAACACTAATTCCAAAGGGTGTGTGGGGGGCTTTACCCATCCGTTGTATAGAATCATTGATTTTTGTGGTATAAAATCATTGATTTTTATGAGAGCATCATTGTGAGAACTTGGTGATTTTATGAAATGGTCAAAATAGAATGGATAGGGAATATTCATAGGACTTAGGAATAATCCCAGTGGAGATAAAATGAAGAATGATAGTGAGTAAACCTTATTTGTAAGCCACAAAAACACTAAAAATCTACATTTCACAAAGTAAACCATTACACGACTTTTGCGAATAGCTACATGACTTCTGCAAATAGTTGCATGATTGTTTTAAAGGCAGTAAGAATAACCATGCAATGATTTTCTATAGAATAATTATAGAATTTTAAATTCAGTTTGAACTTGACTTTTAAGTTTCTAGAAACTTAAAATTCAACTAGGAATGTATCATACAAGTTATGATTGGCCTATACATATAATTTAAAGTGGGAAAAATATCTAAACACATAGGATTCAAGCTTATAAATAGCCTTCAACTCTCTGCCATCAAAGATATAGATAATGCACACAAATTACATAATACACTCAATATTCAAGAAGGAGAGATTCTTGGGAGCTTCTATCATTTTGTTTGAGAGTTAATATTTTGAATATCATTAATTCAGATATTATTGAGAATTAAAAGTTTTTATAAGAGTGTTGAGCAATTGAAAGGAGTTTTTCCATAAATTTGATATTATATCATCCCAAATCATTTAGTTACTTGAACCATCATTATTGGTAAGTCTTGAGGGCTAGAATACATGTTATTCATCATTAGAAACATGTTATCATAGGTGTCATATGGTTAGTTACATTAAAATCAAGTTTTCCAATAAAATACAATTGCATGTTTTGATTACTCATCATGAATATAACTTTGATTCTTTTTCACATGATTTCTCATAATATTGGTCGTTTACATTGTGTTTTTAAGTTATAATCTTATTTTTATCACTCATATAGGTTTAATAGCATCAAAATCATGTTTTCTTATGAAATACAACTTTATATTTTATTTATTCATAAAACTCATTTTCAATCTTTGTTTGCATAATTTTACATAGTAGAAGTTGTTTAAATTATATTTTCAAATCATAAGCATGTTTTCCAACTCATATATGAATAATGGTATGATTATATGAGAATTATACTGCATATTGAAGTAGTTACATCAATTGAAATTTCATATCATGTTTTATTATGAATTTACAATTTATTTTACCACAATTATATCATTTTTGTGCTTGATTTGAATTTAGATCTTAGGAAATTGCACTTTGCATTAGAAAGCATGGTTTCACTAGTTAATAAGGAAAACACACACTAATTACTAGATGTAATGATTATTAACTATCAACCATGAATCTAGTTCTTTGATGATTAATGGCTTGGTCCTTATCTTGTGAAAAAACTTACACCAAGTTTATTAGTTCTCGATTTGCACCAAGTGCTGACTCTTGACATCCGTCATGAGCTCTATCTAGCTCATAATGAGTTTGTCTAAAAGTTTTAAGAAACAAGGTTAAGGAAGTTTGATATCGATTTATGTCATTCATTATTTGGATTTGAGAGTGGGTCAGGTAAGAGGCGTCACACAACTATTCTAATATATCATAGTATTCAGTCTCATGTTCTATTCTAGTCTAATGAACTAATCTAATTCGAGTTCTATTGTGATTGTAAGAGCTAGAAGATTCTTATTTTATTTGGATATTTATCTTTAAGAGATTTTATTATATTTATCTTCTTAGTTTAGATAAATTTTTGAGTTGTAATATTCCAATTATATTGCTATTAAAATGCTTCCTATTGTAAATAGTTTCCTAATATACTTAGAACTCTACTTGTATAAATACCTATATTGTGAATAAAATTAATTGTGAGAGGATTTTCAATTATGCATAATAACATGCCATATGATACAAATTGTGTGTACATATACACCTATTAATTCTATCAAAATTGGTATTCAATATATACAAAATAATAATTTAAAGATTAGTAAAACATAAAAAAAGTTCAAGGGCTCAATAGAAAAATCATTAGTTGAGAGACCCAGAATGTTGCTTTCATTTTTCCAATTAAAAATTTTTTAATTTTTATAATTAATTTTTATGTTGTTAACAATTTGATGGATCAATTTATTTAAAGTATTGATTTGGGATCCAATGTATATGTAAATAATAGTTTAAGGTTTCAATGGAATGACAAAAGTTTAAAGACTCAATAAATAAATTAAAAAAATAAAAGGGACTTATTAAGAGTACTTTTTCCTTAAAAAATATTTTTTAAAAAATAATAAGTCATTTTTAAAACTCATACAAGTTATCAATATTTAAAAATGGTTAAAATATATTGATATTTTTTTAAAAAAATATGTAATCAAAATGAATTCAATAATTTAAAAATCAGTTAACTTGATATTATGAAAAATAAATTTGATCCAAATATCAATTTGGCTTGAAAATGATATGAAATTAATGATCCGAATAGATGTGTTCGATCTAACTTGTATGATAGTCTAATATACATCCTCCTCATGAAAAATAAATAAAAAAATTCCAATGCCAATATTAATAGGTGGTATATAAATTTAAGATACATAATTAACTAATTAAATGTCTAAATCAATATTTATTATTTTAGTTTGAAATTAAATTTTTTAAAAATAATTTAATAATTAAGTAATAATAATAATAATTAATAAAAATTATATTTGCATTTAATTATTTATAAATAATTATTGAAATTTAATTGTAAATATTTGGTGAAATT
>CANXYI011139041.1:0-10198 GCA_948208565.1 Hura crepitans | reverse complement strand
ACTTCAATAACTCTATGAATCACAGGAAGGAGAGGTTGTATTTGTTTCCCAACGTGGAAAAATAAATAGTAAAGACATCGTTCGAGCGGGCCCACCTGAACTAAAAGGTACTATAAAACTCTAATGTCATAGTAGGGTAGGTGGCACACCGCAGCAAATAAAACTCTCACCATCCTACTTGGGTAAGCAACTGGTCAACTCGACTTAGAATGTCGAGGTTTTGTAAAGTTCGGGCAAACATGTACTAGCTCCCTATTTATGTAATGGTGGCCAATCACCTATACCATTCTATCTCTTTATTGATAAGCCAACCCGATACAGCGACGTGCTCTGGTATAGGCTGACAACATAGACGGCTCTATTGGCATGGTGGCAAAGTGTATGTATATGTATATAAATGTGATGCTTAGGTGCAAGGTGTATGAAAAAGGTAAAAAAATGACAAAAAAGACATAGTTTATATAGTGGCACAAAAATGGTCGTTCTGCCTCATGAAAATTGACGTTTTGGGCCTTAAAAATAGCCATTTTCTTGAAGAGAAAATAGCCATTTTCTAAAATAAAAATAGCCATTTTGAGGCCATGAAAATAGCTATTTTTTGTTTACCCAAAACACCTATTTTTGTTGGCTCAAAACGGTTGTTTTTAATTAGAAAATGCTCATTTTCTATCTGAAATGCCCATTTTTGGCTATCATATCCCTTTTGAACTTATAAATACCCCAATCCATGCATAGATATTTGTATTACTTTGGTTTTCACTTCTCTCTCATGGAAATAAGTGATGCATTCCTTAAAAGGCTTTATAGAATTCTTGATCTCCTTTTAATATGGTCAGTTCCCGTCTTGGCCCCTTTTAATGGGCTGAAATTCCTTTGAAGAGTTTGACTTGACCAGACTTTTCTCAAAGCAGCGACTCAATTTTAGGATCCACATTTTCATTTATTTTGATTTTCTCATGGAGAAATATGCCCCTTGTATGAAGAATTTATTGCAACTTTAGGCTTGGCTTACCCATATGAGGCCATCGGCATGCTAAATGTCTTGCTGTCGTTGGCAACTCGATAGGTTTCAAGAAGAGAGCTGATCTCTTTGAATGCACTACTAGACTATGCTAAAAGTTACATCGATATTCCATCCCTTCGAGCTGGCACATACTTATTCATATTTTTCTCTAAGTATTTGATAGTTTCAGCTAAAGACTATTTAGGGGATTATCAACTATTCAGTGGGCTTTAAGATTTAAAGAAGGGGTTGAATCATTTTCCTCTAATCCTAGCTGCAACAATTCTAGGTTTAGATGCCATGAATTCTAGAGAAGCTAAATTCTTTCATGGAAGCCTGCTTCTACTGCAGGTTTTTTTAGAGTAGACCACCTTTAAGAAAAATGGTTTTGTCCTATTCTCTACTTGGTTTTTTTTATGTTTGGCTATAAGAGAAATTTCATCTACTGGATGATCATCCATCTCATGCCTTTAGATCTTATGGCTTGAAGCACTTGCTGTCCCGAGCCATTATGCATCACTTCACGGACATTAAAGAATGGATCTCCTAGTTGAGTTCACTAATAGATGATACTATAAGTTTTAGAAGTCCCTAGGTTTGTTTACAGTACTTGAGGTGAAGTAAGCACTTAAGGCGACGTGGCCTATTAGCTTGTGTTCCTCTAGTTATCCTTCACAAGGTTATTTTCTATTTTTCTAATCACTCTATGAGGCAGTTTGATGAAACCTAGAGGATTGTGACCCATCCGCTATCTTTTAGAGGAGGAAGTATATCTATCACCTTCATTTCTAGCAATCATAACCTATTGAAAACAGTTGCCTTTGAACTTAAACATTGCTTTTAGTGTCATTTGTGAGCTCTAGATCTCAGAGACATATAAAGCCTGGGTAACTAGTCTCGCTCAAGACAACTAATCTCATTGTTTGAGGCTGAATGATAAGGGTAGTAGCAAGCGACAAAGAACTTGAAAATAAAGGATCACGGAAAGAAAAGCAACTTTTCCACTTTTATATTGTTCTTATTTGCTGTGTGTAATGTCATGTTTCTTTAGTTTAGAAAATGCTCGAGCATGCTTATTAAAGTGGTCCTATCTAGCAATATCATATTAGCATTATATTATAATCACAATCAGATATTAATGCAACAACACATTTCCTTATTTAATCAAGGGAGTTCTTAAGTATATCTTAAACACTTGTCACCAATCAGCCCATGAGGATTTTCTTGATTAACTATTTTCTCTCACCCCTAGTTTTTGCATAGGATGCTCTTTTTCAGTTTTCACCTATCGAGGTGGCTAGTTTTAGCAAGGCCACTATTTACTAGTTTTTGACTTGCGAGGCTGTCATTTCTCTTCTTTTTCTCTTTTATTTGCCTTTAGCCATAGATCCTCTTTAGGCTATCCAAGTTCACAAGTTCCCTTGGCTCGTTTCTATCATAGTTTGTAAGAATAGCAGTACCCTTTGGTAATACTCATTTTAGGATAAACGGACCTTCCCAATTTGGCTTAAACTTTCCTCTCAGATTAGATAATCCTAGTTTCATCTTCTTAAGGACTAGCTCACCTTCTTTTAGTTTACGATCCCTTATCTTTTTATCGAAGGCACGTGCCATCCTTTTTTAGTAAACTTGATTGTGATAATTAGCTCTTAACCACTTTTCATTTAGCAAATTTAGCTATTGGAACCCTTGTTTGACCTAGGCAATCTTAGGAATCTCTAACTCTATTGCCACTCTTAATGACTATAACTTAACCGCTATAGGAAGCACTGCATCTATCCCATACATTAAGGAGAATGGAGTAGCACCTATTGAGGTTCTTATTCTAGTTTTATATCACCACAAAACGAAGGGAAGCTTATCTACCCAGTCTTTATAAGTCACCGCCATTTTAGCCAAAAACATTTTGATGTTTTTATTTACTGCTTCAACCACTTTGTTGACCTAAGGTCTATAGGGAGAAGACTTATGATGTTGAATCTTGTACTTTTGTAGGAAAGCCTTTGTTTATGCTTGGAACTTGACACTATTGTCTGACAAGATATGGTGTGGAAGCCTATATCTATAAATAAAACTCTTCTCTATGAATTGAGCCATTTATCTTGCCCCTAACTTCTTAAAACATTTTGCTTCAACCTATTTTGATAAGTAATCAATTGCCACTACAATGAACCGATGCCCATTTGAAGCTATCGAATGTATCCTCCCACTATGTCAATCCCTATACAGCAAATGGCCAAGGAGATGATAAGTTGTGGAGTTCAGACACTAGCATATGTTTCAAATCTCCATATTACTGGCACTTGTGACACCTTTGTACATACTTTGAGTAATCATGATCTATAGTGAGCCAAAATAATCCTTAACACATGATCTTTTTGACTAACTCTAGACCATTCATGTGTGCACCACATGAGCCAGCATCTATTTCTTCCATAACCTTTTCTGCCTCTTAATCTTCTAAGCAATAAAGTTAAAGACCATTCACTTATCTCTTGTACAGAATCCCGCCCATATTAATGAATTGGGTTGACAACTTTCTTAATACCCTTTTATCCTTATCTATAGCTTTTTCGGGGAACTTTCAACTTTCTAAGTAATTTTGGATGTCATAAAACCATGGCTTGTCTTTTACTTGATCTATTTCCATGACCTGCTCTATCTCATAACAAGGTTTTTCAGAACTAGAAATTACAACTGGTTTCATAACTATCCCTTTCAAATTGTCCCAAATGGAAACCATGGTAGCCAATACATCTACTAGTTGATTCCCATCCCATAAAACATGATAAAAAGTACAAATTTTGAATCATCCACTAATGTGCTTATGATATTTTATATATGGCATTAACTTTTCCTTATATATGGTCCACTCTACATTCACTTGATAGACTACAAACACCGAATCTCTAAACTCCTTGATAGTTTTAGCACCCAGAGACCACAATACTTTAAGTCCAAATATGCAGGCCTTATATTCAGCTATGTAATTGGTGACCCTATATCTCAGCTTTCTTGCTAACGGTATCTTTTCCCCCTCAAAGGTTATTAAAATCACTTCTACTCCTACCCCTTTATTATTTACTGCTCTATTAAAGTTCATTTGCCATCCCTGGACCATAATTAGATTCAAGCTTTCATCTAGAATTGAAAATCCAACTTCTCACCTTCTAATTGATGATCAGCTAAGAACTTTGCAATTGCTCACCCTTTTATGGTTTTTCTCGTTACGTACTAAATGTCAAATTCTTAAACCAAGAGAAGACATTCACTCATTCTACTCACTAAAGATGGTGCTGGCTGTAGATACCCTAATGGGTTATGCTTGTAAATAGCCTGTACAGCATATGACTGGAAGTAGTGCCTCAATTTCTTTGAAGCCCATACTATTGCTAAATAGATCTTTTCCACCTCTATATACTTGATATCATAAGAGAGAAATTTCTTACTTAAGTAATAAATTGAAAATTCAATGCCCATTTCATCTTCTTGTGTTGTCATAGTCCTTATCAAACTTTCTTCAATAGCTAAATAAAGGATCAGTGGTTTCTCATGCCTTGGCAGTTGTAACACTACTGGATTTAGCAAATATTCCTTGATTGTGTCGAAAGCTTTTTGGTAGTCCTCATTTCACTTAGTTGGCTGATTTTTTCTAAGAAGTTTAAAGATAGGCTCCCATACGATGGTGAGCTTGGCTATAAACCTACTAATGTATTGGATCTTTCTCTTTTTGTGGGACTTGCATTTTTGGGATTTCTTTAACTTTGTTACGGTCCACTTCGATCCCTCTTTGGCTCACAATATATCCTAGGAGCTTTCTTGATGTCACACCGAATACACACTTTTTTGGGTTTAGACAGAGATTGTACTTATATATCCTCTTGAAGAATTTCTCTAAGGCCTCAAAATGTCCTTCTATCTTAAAGGATTTGATCATCATGTTGTCAATATACAATTCCACTTCCTTATGAATTAGGTCATCAAGAATCTTTGTGGCCATCCTCTGTTATGTATCCCTATCATTTTTCAATCCAAAAGGCATGACTCTGTAACAAAATGTGCCCCATTTTGCGATAAAGGCGGTTTTTACCTTGTCAGCAATTCAATTTAGAATCTAATTGTAGCTAGCATACCCATCCACAAAGTTATACATCTTACACATCGTGGCACTGTTAATTAACACATAAATATGAGGTAATGGGAAGTCATCTTTTAGGCTAGCTTTATTCAGATCTCTATAGTTTATGCACATTTGAACTTTTCCATCCTTCTTGGCAATAGGTACTACATTAGCTAACCATATTGGGTACTGAACTTCTTCTAGAAATCTAGCCTCAACTTGCCTAAGTACTTCTTCATTTATCTTTTTTGCCTATTCTTGTCTCATCCTTTATAGTTTTTGTTTTACTATTTGCTTCTGGGTAGGTATAAATGGCATGTTTCAATATTTCCCAATCTATACCAAGCATATCCTCGTAGGTCCAAGCAAAGACTTTTTCATATTTTCTTATCATTCTCTCAAATTTACTCCTCTTTTTAGGAGTTACATTAGATGTAATTAAGACCTCTTTTTGATTTTCATCGGTACCGAGATTAAATTAGGTAGTATTGATTGAATTAATATCAAACATTTTATGCCAGTCATGATTATCATTATGCATGATGTAATTAGATGAGACATCATAGAAATAAGCAAAATCGTTCATATTATTAACCAAAGAAAAAGGCACATCATGATCAAAAAGTTCAGGTACATATAAATTATCATAAGAACATTCAAGCAGATTTGCTTTTTGCATCTTCTTTTTCCCTTTCTCCTAAAGCATGTCATCGGTCAGGATCTCTTCCTCATGCCCAATTTACATCTCAGTCAAATTGATCATAATTTACTCATCCCAAAAGTCTAAAACTACCTTTCCTTCATTAGCAGCCCAATCAAATACATCATTAAAGATCTTAAATCCTAGCACAACCTGTCTTTTAATAATAGATGACTCGGATTGCCCATAATAACTGACATTTCCCTTAGCTTGAACAAAGCTCTCTTCTTGGTGGGGGATATCTTTTTTGATCTTTTTCAATTTTGACATATCTACAGTGTATCCTAGTCCCTTCTGATCTCTTTGTCCTTGAGGCTGGATAACTAAAATAGGACCTTCTAAAGCATGTCCCAATTCGACTCTAGGTAGATAGTTCATCTTTTTCATCATATTCATCACCCTAGGGTTTTCCTCTTCTTCAAAAAAAATCCTGGTAATATGAAAGCCATTGAAAGGCTAATTAGATATTTCTAGCATCAACACCTTATTTTCCCTCATAGCCTTGATTGTCACAATATCACTATTATTGGGGATTTTGATCATTTGATGCAGCATCGATGGAACTCCCCTAAGGTTGTGGAACTATGGTCTTCCTAAAAGCAAAGAGAAATTTGCAAGAATATTGAGCACTGTGAATTCTACATCGCCCATGATTGCCTTTATTTTAACCTTGACTTTGAAAGTGTCGTATGCTTGCCTCTTTAGGTTGTCATAAGCCATAATGGTAAGCTTAGACTCAGAAATCATAGAATCCTCAATTCCATAAGCTGTTACAGCCTTAAGTGGACATACATTGATTAACGACTCATCATCTAACATTATGGAGGCCGTATGTTTGCCATTCACCTCTACCTTGATAAATAGAGGATGATTATGGTGATGCCCCTCGGGTGGTAAATCTGTATCAAAAAAGCCAACCTTTTTCTCTTCTTGTCCTTTTACCATGGCCACCAGTTCAGATGGCACTATGGTAGTAGAAATAGTTGCTGCGTATAAAAGCTTTAACTACTTTCTAGCCATGTGAGGTGGATTGTCACAACAGATACTAAACCGTGATCTATGTGGGAATCTTCTTTAATTGCTTGATGATAGCATCTTCATCACTTTCCACTACTAGCGGAGTCAGATCCCTTTTTACTTCTGGTACCACTCTCCCATTATGGGTTACCGCTTTAGCTTCTACCTCTTCACTCACTTTCTATTCTAAATTAGAATCTACCCACACATCTTGATCTTGACCCTCCAGCTTGCTTTCACTATCAGTGGCCTATATGTCTATCATGAATGCTAGTTTCTAATTCACCTCAACACTTTTTGTCATAGCCTAATAATCATTCCCATACAAATCTCAGAGAACATACCATTCTGGGAGACCTGAGTTGACCATATTGACTGGAGGGGGAACTCTTGCGTATGTTCTTTAATTTTTCTGCCTTTGTTTTGGATCAAGTATTTGTCTTAAATCAATCAAATCTTGAGTCTTATCTCTCAAGGTGTGACAGTTATCAGTATCATGGCTAGTGTGTTGATGGTATTGACAGTATAGATCAACTCTATGATAAGGTTAGCCCTCACCCTTATCCAATGTAAGAGGTAGAGGTTAGAGTTTCCCCTTATTTTGAAACCTCTTCAAGCACTAGGATAATGGCTTACCAAAATTTGAATATTGCCTCGTAATAGCAGATACCTCAGCGGTTTACCCAAAACCGGATCCTTGCTTAAAATTGGTTCCACTTGTATTTCTAACTCCTTAATTCTTTCGGTTGCTAAACCCTCCTAAACTCTTCCTTTGTTCATTATGCTCCTCTTTTATATCTATGGCTATATCCTTCAAAGATTCCTAATCCTTCAATCCCTTTTCCTTTAGACCATCTTTCAATAAGGATTGGTATTCTTAATGAATAAATGAATCTGGTATGAAGTTTTTGACTTTTTCTTCATCTTTGACACTTGGGATCTCCACCTAGACTGGTATTCAACAAAAGTCTCGATATGTTTTTGTTTAAGCAGTTTAAGATCTTTCACAGTGACCTCCATGTGTGTGCTACAATCATATTAACTGATGAAAGTTTTGATAATCTTGCTTTAGACTTCTTTCACCTTCCTTTCTAACCGCATGGTACCAATCAATCGCCTTTCCTTACAAGGTCATACTAAAATATGCTACTTTCTATTTGGTACAAAGTTCAGTGCCTCTCATAACTATGGCATACTACTTGATGTGAGCTCTAGGATCTAAAGTCCCATTGAACTTGGCTAACTCTAGCATTTTAAACTTAAAAGGTAAAACTTCCTCAGATTTTATGGATGATTCTTCAGGATCTATCCCTTTTCCCTTAGAGATAAGCCTAGCCATTGCTTCCATATTCGCTTCCAACTTCTTCATTGCAGGATCCTTAAACATTCGAGGGGTAAGCACATCCTCATAAAAATCATATTTTTTGTTAAAGTACTCGACTTTCTTGTCTTTACCCCTAATTCCTCTGGCTTGTTTCCCAATACTGATTCCCCTAGATGTATTAGCAATTTTTCTTATTAAAGCCGGTGATTCATTTTCAACACGTGGTGGTAACCTAATAGTGGGAGTAATCTCAGTAATTGCTTTGGAAATAAAATCCATCATTCTCCTCTCAAACTCTTCAAACTTTTAATCTATTATATTCTCAATATTTAAGGTAGAAGAACTACTTTCGTCATTCCCTGCCATTCTTGCCAAGCTATAAGTATTAGATGTGAATTCTTGTCTAACTATCCGGCCATCTATCCCCTATACCCAAGTACTTTGAGGATCTATAGTGGCTGTAAGATAAAAGGTTAGATATAATGAAATGAAAATGCATGTGAATGAAAGAAATGCTTATACATGTTAATGCATGTAGCGACAATTCACAAGCACAAGCCTTCTGACCTTATTACTTCCCCCACTCAAGGTCTTGTTCCTTTCCTAGGAGGGCTTACACATGAGACATAGAGGATCCCAACAGGTTCAAATAATGGATAACAACTAGTCGAGCATTATTTCTCTTATAGAAAAGCACATACGAAAAATTTGGCCATATACATTAGATATGTTCAATCAAGTCAAAATGTATGGTCTAGCCCATTCCAATTAGAAAAGGCCTAATGGGTTCAACAACATTTCGAGATGATTAAGTCATATTTCATGTATATTGGTCCACATAGCACACAATGCATTGTTAACCAAAGTGCCTAAGGGAAATTGCTATTGGCCATTACATGGGCTGATGGTTTGGTCGAGCCAATCATAGTCATTTAAGCATAGTCCCTCCATGATGGGTCTATCTCATCATGAGTATATGACCTATTGGTTTACCATTTCATATACCTTATAGGCACGAGGCTTGGATTTAATGGCACTCATGACAATCTTCTAATTTGAGTGAAATTGGGTTCATGCTTCAAAGTGACATCAGGGTATAAAAGGGTTTCCTAACTTATTCTAAGTCTCTAGCATGTAAATCAATTTTGAAATGGAACAACACCATAAATTCAAAGTATGAGATTTTATATTAAGTTGAGGTATAGTCTCATGGTGTCCCCAGTGGAGTAGCCACTATTCTCGCGTGGACCCTTTTGGTTTTCCTAAGAATCATCAAACTGAAGCAGCTTAAGACTCAACTGAGGCCTCACTCCTTGACTCTCAAAAGACGAGAAGAAAGCTAAAGGAATCTTGGGCTGCCCTTCTTTTATTATCTTAGGGGGTGCGAGTTAGGCACCACAAGGTAGGAGTTGCCACCCGATATAGTCAGGAAATAGAAATACCTTGTAAGGCCAAAACAAGAGCGGTTTGGAACCCTACTCTTATTTATACCTTAACGTAATATGGAACTTCAATTTGAATTTATGATGTTATTCCTTTTCTCAAGTGATATATTGCATTTAAAGTAAATCACACATTCATGTAGATGAAATTATAGAATATATTTATAGAAAAATAAATAGGTGCTCGAAATCAAAATAACATTCATGAAACTTTGTAATTGATTATTTTGAGAATTTTGGTTCTCTCATGCCAATTTTAGAAAGAGGTTTTATAGTAGTGATTTTTTATGAAAATCAGATGATGAGTTAGAGAACTTTAGTTGTCAAATCCTAATATGGAAAACGAATTTTATTGTAGTGATTTTTATTTGGAAGAATGGATTGAGATCTTTGGTTCTCAAAATGTTAATTCAATAAAATAAATGTTACTGTTGCAAATTTTATTGTGGAAGAATCGAAATTTATTTTATTAACAAAACATTAATTTATTGGGTAAAAATATGATTTTGACTATTATTTCTTCTTATCGTGTTAAACTGTTTTTCTACCTAATACGGTGTTCATGGGATATCTCGGGATTAACATGGGATGA
>CANXYI011138982.1:0-12829 GCA_948208565.1 Hura crepitans | reverse complement strand
CCTATGCATCACCAACAAGCAATATGTTAAGCTTTCACTTAGTGATGTAATCACTTTAACTTGTAAAAAGGTTAGTTTTAGCAGGCCTATAAATGCACATAAGTCATTTTCAAGTTTAATATCACAAGCATACAAACTCAGAGTCATATATGCAGACATGCACATTTCAAGCATAAATAGTGCATTTTGATAGCATAGTTATTAAAGCATTATATAAACATCAATTAACCACCATTAATTGATATAATGCATTACATACATAAGGTCATGATTTTTATAGCATTTTGATCAACATATTAAAATAATACATTTCAAGGAATCATAACATACATGTTTTTTGAGTCATAATACCCTTATTCACTCATATACTCATATATGCATATCATAATCATAGTTACACCATTTATAGCCATACGAACTATAATAATCATAATTAAACACCTTAAAACCAAATTTTTTATGTCATTTAGCCTACTTATATCCACATGTCACATATAAATGCCATTTAACATATAATTCCAAATTATGCCTTTTTGAGTCATTTTAATCGTTTAACTTATGCCCATATTAATAAGACAACTAACCAAGACTGAATAATAGAATTACTTATGCCCGAAGGCCCTCATACCCATAGGCATGTATACTTAGGCCTGAAGGCTCTCACATATATAGATGCATATCACTTAGGCTCGAAG
The DNA here is from genome assembly GCA_948208565.1 of Hura crepitans. Taxonomy (NCBI): domain Eukaryota; kingdom Viridiplantae; phylum Streptophyta; class Magnoliopsida; order Malpighiales; family Euphorbiaceae; genus Hura; species Hura crepitans. The sequence continues at coordinate 12,134 of CANXYI011138982.1, read as the reverse complement.
GCTCTCACATCTGTAGATGCATAACACTTAGGCTTAAAGGCTCTTATACCCTTATATACGTAAATCTTAGGCCTGAAGGCACTCATGCCCATTGACACATAATCTTAGGCCCGAAGGCTCTCTCATCCTCTGATGCGTAATTAAACTTAGGCCTATAAACTCTCATGCTCATCAGCATGTAAATCAATGACCCACAAGTCTCATACCCGAAAGTTTGCTAGCAGCTACTATAATCCTAGTTAACGGGTCAACCTATCCAAACTAGGCTGTCTAACTATATAGGCATAATTAAACATGTCTTACCAATTTCACTTTTTATTATTATTGTATTACTTAAAATCACCATTGGCCTCATTGCACCTTTGCACGGCCTAAACATATACACTTGGCCAACTTAGGCCTATTGTTGTCCATTACACCTGTAGGACTCATTTCTGAGGTGTAATGGCATCAAAACACAACAATATATCAACATGCCACATAAAACCCCTAATATTAACTCAAACAACCATTTCATGGCATTTTTGGATATTTATGTACAAATGGTCATATATTGCCTTATTATGCATTTATAACATACATACATTCATTAAATGTCAAAAATCCATCTTGAACATATTGGCACATTGCATTCATGCATGCACGATACTTTCTAATCAATAAGAACATTCGCACACACAATAGCGTGCTTATCGGTTCAAGTGGGTGTAATGTCGCACATTTAAATATCAAGTTATTTAATAGCAATATACCACACTTTACATCCATTATACATGTTCTAATCATATAATAACCATACACACATTTCTAGGCATACGACACACATTTCTAAGCATACTCAGTTTTAACCCATATAATGCATTCCTACGAATTTCTAGCATTCATATAATTCCATCACTTATAAACACACTAAGCTAACTTTTTTAACACATTTATCATCCTAATCATCATACATTTCAATTATAACATTTATTTCATTTTTTACGCATTTAATCACATTTATTACTAGTATAGAAATAAAACACATAATACATAAAATGTAATTTTTGGTAAATTAAGGTGATTACACATACCAAACAAGGTCGTACGAGACACCTGAAGTCAGCCAAGGCATTCTCGTTGCCTCGAGAGGCTTAGGTCGACGTATCGCCTATGAATACAAAAGGGTACAAAAATTAAAAATTAATATAAAATAATATAAACATCAAAAAAATATTTTGAGCCTATATATGTGCTCTACAACACCTAAGGATCCCTTGAAAAATACAATTAGCAAAAAAGAAAAATTTGAGAGTTAGAGGTTTCTATTTACCTTGGGATTTTTCTCAATTTTTCTCCCAAAATACTCCAACAATTTCGATGATTTTGGTATCCACGGACTCGTCTCAAGACCCTCTTTGATTTAGGTATAGGCTTACAGAGTGAATCATCTTGAGGAAGGAGAAATCACAAAGGAGAAAGTGAGGGAGAGGGAGATAAAAATTTAGAGAAAGAGGAGTAAAGGATGGTGAGTTTTGGTGTGAGTGGAAAGAATTTAATTCTTTCCCCTTTTATACTTTTCCAAAAATAATTTTTCCTTCTTTCAAAAAATTATTATAACAAATAGGAATATTGGTTTTTCTTTATTTCTATCCCCAAAATTTCATCAATCTAAGCCCTAAATCCTCTAAAAATTTCTAGCCCAAATTATGACAATAACTCGAAAAATTTATACATTTTATGTCCCAAAAATTGGGTAAAAATAGTTCCTAAACTCAAAAAATCTTGATTTTAAAGCCATTAGACTATTTGAAATATTTAAGTGTCAGGTTGTAACATTTTTAAATTATTTTGAGTAACTTTTTTATTTATTTTACAATTCAACTTTACCTGTGGCACTATTGATAGGACACTGCTGTAAGATCTTAATTAGCATTTTTAATCATTTGAATGACTTCATATTGCATTTAAACTTTGCCTAAAATTCTCTTGTAATTAATACTCGTAGTCGATATGCTTAATATGACTTGAGTTTTGGGAAGTACTATTTATCTCGAGAAGCACTATTTATCAACCTTAGAACCTCGGTGGTTGCACTCGTCATCTCTAACATACCACAGTGGCCTTAAGAGGACTATTATGCCTAACAGCTACTAATTCCCTAGTTGACCAGTTAACCCATCTAATGGGTGTCTAACTGATGGGCCAACATATTTCTTTTCATTCCCCCATATAGTTACAAGTCTCTATTTAATTACTATTTTAATACGAGTCCTCATATAACCAGTATGAGCGCACTTATGCACTTTTCTTACTTACGGGTCATTTTTGCAAAACACTATTCATTTGGTCATTTTTACCAATTCACTATTCATATAGTCATTTCCTTGCAAGGTACTATTCATATGGTTATTTTTCATACCATCCACATGCCAATCCTCATTTCATGTCATATTTTATTCTTAGGCCTCATTATCAATATCATTTATTATGAACAATTATGCTATATTCTTACATTTCAAAGCACCATTTATTAACCATTTTCTTGTAATACAAATAAGTCCTACGTTTAGGTCAATAATTAGTAAATAATTATTCACTAACTCTTTTTTCTTCAACTCATTTTTCCACCATAATTTCCATCCAATTTTTAAGCTGATATCATAGTTATCATGCCATATACCTACATATATACCATACCAAATACACACACACCATCCATCCAACATATGATTATCCACCAATACTCATTTTCTTTCCACCAAAGTATGCACAAAACCTTATTTCCATGAGACAAACATAATGTCATCATCAAATTACATTGATTCCATACACACACTTAACTTTCTCAAGTTTCATACACATTTACATACACACACATATGCAAATATTCATGGCCTGCAAAAATTACACCAAATCCACATACCTAAGGTGTGAGAACACCCCTTTTTCCACCACTTATGGCCTTAGTTGAGCTTCTCCTTCAATTATTCTCTCTTGTCCTAACATAACTAAATCCACCATTAGAAAAGTTCCCAAAAATTCTACAAAGCTCCAAATTGAAATCTATAAACATGGTCTTTCTTAGAATCACATAAACTACCTAAAACAAAAATAAAAAAAATTAAGGAATCAACACTTACACTTGAATTGGTCACTATTCGTCCCTATGGAATTTCTCACTTTCCAGGCAAAATCTCTTAATTCTACCACTTAGAATGGATTTTAAGGGTAATGGGGGGTTTACTCCATATAAAGTTCATGGATTTTAGGTGTGTTAAGAAGGAGAGAGAAAGTAAAAATGGTGGGAGAGGGAGAGGTATGTGTGGCATCAGATTTTAGGGAAGAAAAGGGGGAAGGAGGTTGCTTTGCACATATGACCTTCTCACATGTGTGAAGCCTTTTATATTAGTGAGGTGGATGGCCCAAATCATAACATGTGGCGATCAGCTGACTTGTATTTTCTCAATTTTCATTTAAAGTTTGAAAATTAATATTACTCTTTTAGGCCACCAAAAATAGTCATTTTAGTTTTAAAAATCTTTAATTAGGCCTATTAAGAGGCCCATAAAAGTTCAAGCCCAAACTCTAATGGCAACTATGGTTACTACTCACTTGCAAAAATAAGAAATTTCAAAAAAATATCAGATGATCTCAAAAAAAATAAAATTCCTTCACCAATATGTAAATTGGAATTTTTGAGCTACATAGTGTGGTATTTTCAGGTCCGTCCAGGCACAGCCTAGAGCTGTCTTAACACAAATTCATTTTATGCTACTATTCACTAGTTCTTAGCCTGAAATAATTTATTGGTTCTGTTAAAATTTTAAATTAATTCATTTTGTCCATTTTCTAGCCCATCAAAGTTTTATGACTGGTATACCCTTTTATTGGCCTTACTAAGGTACCCTAGCTCCCAAGGAGCATTGTTTATGCCTCAGAGGTACTATTCGTGGCACTCTAACTTACGGGCATTATAATAATCCCTAAACATAACACATCATGAAAACCATTTTATTCTTTTTTATTATCAAATCATTTAAGTTATACCTTTAATCAAGCTCATAACCAAGAAACACATATACTATAGATAATAGAGTATCAAGTGGACCACCTAGGCCCTCAAAACCACATATGCCCCACATGCATTAGACCCGAAGGTCAAAAAAGCATAGACCCATAGGTCATCATGCATTAGACCCAAAGGTGAGAACTTAAGATTTAAAGATTAATACATCAGACCCAGAGGTTAGGAGATTATAATAACCCAAATGTTCATACATTGTAACCCGAAGGCTATAGAGGTATCAAAGTACCTTAGTAGCCAATACGACTCTTAGCTGACTAGTTAACCTATCCAACTATGTTGTTTACTTGTTTAGGCTGCTAACCAAATTTGTTTTGAATTTTAGCTTTTTACATGGTTTAACATAGCTTTTAGTTAAATTGGTTAGCCAACTAATGATACAACTGAGAAAAATAATATCAACGATTTATCACATTACTAAACATTATCTACTACATTATGACATGAAAAATAACATTTCATAATGCCATTTATTTATGAACTCATACCCAGACATCATCATAACATGCAAATGCTTCGACTAAGATAGCATAAGAAACTTTTAGCATTAACCTGCACATACTCAAAATTATACATAATTATGACATCTTACAACATTACATGTAAGGAATTAACTTAATGATCCTACATTATGCACCAATCCAATGTATTTAACCATAAGGAACATAAGAATCCATTCACGCATTATGAATTTCCTTATATCAAATGTCATAATCAATTATTAAAACATGTTGCCATATCATGACATCTCATAATGTCACAATATGCTTATATTTGCCTCAAATGTATTATTGCCATTACACTAGACCATTCGACCATGCCATCATGAATTACTCAACCATACATGCTTACTCAGTACATATATCAACACAATTCCTCATGACCATGAACATGTATATGATTATGCACCATCTATATCATGCTTCATATAATGCATATACATGTATAGATACATCATAAGCCATAACTTCATTTATGCATCATACATTCAATTCTTTACATAACATAAATCATCTCACATGTATATGATCACATATTCAATTGCATACATAAATCATCCTTTACATGCATCATATGATAATACAACTATACATACATACATCTAGGCCATTTGGCCATAACATTCCCTTGCATGGTACACATATTTTTATTCATATCATAATTCTTAGTGTATGCTATCATGATCATTGACATTCATAAAATCATGCACCATTCATCACATGCCCTATATAAATCAACCACATGCATAATTACATCAAATGGCCATTCGCTATCATGCCTTTAAGAACTCAAAAGCATCACTACATGTATCTCACATTATATCCAATGTCTAATTAGGCACTTACTTCCTTTCTTGGACATACATCACACTTATCATGCATAATGTACAACATACATATATATATATATGCATGCAAGCCATATACATCCTATCATTATACATGATCCTTATCATTCTAACATCATTAAATGGCTAAAAACACATATACAACATCATTAAACATGTTATACATAGATTTAATCATCATAATTATCCATTTAAACATATACATACTCATTATCATTTATTAACATACACTAGGGCATATTCAAGTTAACATAAATCATTTTGATTAAACTTACTTATGGAGTTAAAATGCATATAGGAGGATCGCTTAGGCCTTATTTTTCCTTTTATCCAGCATCATCTCTAGTTCTGCAATTGTCTATAACAAGCTCAATATATAAAAATCAGTAGAAAATCAATCAAAGCATAAAACAAAAAATTGAAAACAAAGAAATGCTCTTGGGTAACTAAGGAACATGGAAAAATATTGGGACTCAAAAAACTTACCCGATCAAATTCATGGCACTATTAATTGAGACTTAAAATTAGGCTTTTCCTTCAATTTCTCTTAAAATTTAGGTAGAAATAGAGTTTAAAGGTCATAGAGGTGTGAAATCGGGTCTCAAAAGTCACAAAATAGGCAAAAATTAGAGCTTGAGGAACCAAAAATTGCTCCTCCTTCATTGCAAGTGGCATTGGGTTTCTTGGTTCAAAGGAAAAAGATGACTATTCTTCCTTTAACTATGTTTTAACCCTTTTATCATACTTTTTTTCTTCTTTTCATGCCTTGTTTTTAACATATTAGATGCCTTTAAAAATATATTAATCAAACCTCAATAGCCTCTAGAAACCTATGCTTAAAAATTGTAATGCCTGTAGATTGAAGTTTCATGAATAGTACCTCCGAGGCAAGAATAGTGCTCTTAGGAAGTCGGGGCACCTTTAAAAGGCCAGAAAGTGTTTGTACTAGTCACAAAACTTTGACGGGGCTAAAAAATGAAGAAAATGAAATAATTAAAAATTTTAGTAGAACTAATAAATCATTTTACGCTATAAACTAATGAATAGTGATCTTAATGAGTTTGTGTTGAGATAGCTCGGAGATGTGCCTGGATGGACATAAAAATACCATACCTTAAAGCTCAAAAATTCCACTGAGTTCATTGGTGAATGAATTTTAATATTCTAAAGTCATTTGATATTTACACAAAATTTCTTATTTTTATTAGTGAGTAGTAACCCTACTTTCCTCTAAAGTTTTGACTTGAAATTTTACAGGGCCTTTAATGGGCATTATTAAGCATTTTTGGAACTAAAATAATTATTTTTAGAGTTCTAGAAAAATTATTTTAAAATTTAGAAGTTTAAATGAAAATCGAGTAAATATAAGCCATTAGATTACCATATTTCATGATCTAAGCCACCCACCCTTTTAATATAAAAGTCCCACACATGTAAGAGTGGCATATGTGTAAAAGACCACATGCAACCTCCTATTTCTCCAAAAAGTTGATGCCACCCTAGCCTTTCCCCCACCATTTTTCTTTCTCTTTTCTCTCTTGCCATTATAAAATCCAATAAAGCTTATATAATTTTTTATCTCCATAATCTTTTGAAGCTATTCCTAGCAATAGAGTTGAAAAAATTACTTAGAAAGTGAGATTTAGTGATGGAGTGAATAGTGATTGTTCTTGGTGTAAGTGAGTTTTTCTTAATTCTTATTTTTTTTGGGTAGCCTAGTGATTCTAAGAAAAAACATGTGTTTAAATTTTAATTTGGAATTATGTAGAATTTTAGAGGATTTTTCTAAGCTCTAAGGTTTATGTTTTAGGTTAAGGGAGAACTAGTGAGGAATGAAGAGAAGCAAAGTAGTAGATTGGTGGAAAAGGTTATTTTCACACCCTAGGTTTGTGGATTTAATTTAATTCATAATGTCATGATGTGTATGTATGTATGTGTTCATGTAAGTGTGTATGAAAGTGTCATATTTGGTGTGTGCATGTATGTTTAATGTAAATTAATTATGTGATTATGTCAGCCTAATGGAATAAAGCTTATGTGCATGATTTGTATGGAAGAAAAATAAGTGTATGTGTGTGATCTTGAAATGGTTGAATGGTATGCATGGTGATGGTGCGATGTGTGCACGTGTGTGAGACATATTGATTATGTAATTGGCTTAGAAATGAGGTGTAAAATATGGTGACAACATGAATTTGATGAAAGAAATTTATGTGTTATAAATAGGTCCCTTGTGATCTAAGATGTGATGTATCATACTAAATGAATTTGTGCATATTCATTTAACATTTATATCATTAGTCAATTTATTTATCCATGCATGTATTTTCTCATATCTTTTCATATAGCCTTTTTATACTAACTACTTCTATATGATAAAAACTTACTTTAAGTTGATAAAAATATATTTTACATGAACTATTCATTTTATGGAAATATGGGTAGCATAACAGCTACCTAGGTAACTAAACCTAAAATATATACCTATAAAAACACACTTCTAAAATCATACTCAATTTTCTATAATCTCCTGGACCCTTTTACTCCTCTAATTCACATATCATTAAGCCACAACACACAATCATCAACACACAAGGCCTGGGGCCTATAACAATCAAACAAGCGAAATATTTATAACACACTAGGTATCCATTGATACGTTAGGCTCATAATATACATAAATTTAGTACTTGCATAGCTAAGCCTAACCCCACACATATATACATATGAGTACCAAAGGAAAACCATCAAAAGTACATAATGATAGCTCTAAATATTTAAATAGTTACACTGCAAAAGACACTAAGGTTGGACAACTACTTTACACAAACCAGCACATCGGACATCGACATGTTGAGTGTATAACTCAGTGGTGGATTTAATGCAATAAAAGAATGTCATGCAATCATATATGCTTCACACAAATCAAACATCTATCATGTAACATACTAGAATAGTAATATTAAAATAATATTAAATTATTATTCTGTCCGATTAACTATATTACTCATCTTCAGTTATAGCCTTCATTTTATATAATTTTTCTATTTAGTATCTATGGTTATTATGCATCATATTGATTTTTATCTTCAGGCCTAAACTAGAAAGATAACACTTTAAAATACTAGATTATGAAGGAAATCTAGATTATGCAGTGGCCCATATTTTGGACCTCGATGGCTGTACCCACCTAGTGCAGTGGCCCTACCTCAGAACTACCGTGGCTACTCCCATATAATGTAGTGGCCTATCTCAAAACCTCAGTAGCTATATCTACCTTATATACTACAATGGCCCTAATTAAGATCAATGTGGTTGCACCTATATAGTACAGTGGTCTATATCAAGACCTTAGTGGCTACACCCACCTAGTGCAGTGGTCATATCTTAGAACTATCATGGCTACACCCACATAGCACAATGGTCGACATCTCAACCTCAGTAGCTGGACCCACCATCATAATTATAGCCTCGAAGGCATAGTATCTCTACCAGTTGCTAAACTCTAGTTGACCGATTAACCCATCCAGTGGGTGTCTAACTAATGGGCCAACTATCTAGTATTATTTATTATTTAGTTATAAGCCATTTTATTTGTCTACATTTTTGTTTACACTCCATAATTATGTTACATTCTTATGCTTATGCCATTACACAATTATAAGTCATTTTACGAAAATGGCACTATTCATTTGGTCACTTGTTATTATTCGTTTGGTCATTTCCTCATTTTTCTCATGGCATATTTCCTCATATTGCAAGCCATATCACTTTTCATAATGTCCATTTCCCATTCATCATGAAATACTTCCATAATTATCATGATCCATCCATTGGATATCAACCATTATATTTATTCAATTACATATTTCTTTACATGTTACATGTCAACACTTACCATTTATTCATCCTTTTTTTGGTACATTTCCTATTTGCATTATTACTTTCCCTATTATGACATAGATCAATATGTTATTCTTATATCCATTATTACATATTCATCTCCTATATTCCATAGTACATAAATGTTATATATCACATTTTACATCATCTTACCTAATCATCATGTACCATACATGTATGCACATGTTATGACATACATGACATATATTCAGCCATACATGTATCACATGCATACACATGCTATTCACATCCAAAACACTTCCTTATCATCATTTTATCATTCAATTAACATTATGGCATACTTATTACATCAAAACACATACACATATACATAATCCAACACTTCCATACACACTTTTACACATGAACACATACTCATACCTCATGGCATGCATCAATTACATCAAATCCACATACCTAAGGTTGATTTCTACCTTTCTTTACCACTTTATGGCTTTAAAACCTTTAGTTCTTCACCAGTTCTTCTCTCACTAACATATGAAACCTAGAAATTAGAAAATTGATATAAAATTCTACAAAGCACTAAATAAAATCTCCAAATGTGGTTTTTCTTAGAATTATCAAAGCTTCATAAAACAAAAATAAAAACTAAGAAATATGCACTTACACCCTACAAATCACTATTCACTCCATATTCATATCTTCCATTTGATAGCTTATTTTTGAGTTCTACCAATTGGATGGTGTTTTAGGGGTTATAGAGGGGTATTTCAATATAAATTTTGTAAAGTTTAGTGGAGATTTATGGTTATGGTGGAGCAAAAATGGTAAGAGGCTATTCTTCTATGGTGGCATCGACTTTAGAGAGAAAAAAGGGGTTGAAGATGGCTTTTTACACATGTGGCTTTCTTACATGTGTAAGGGATTATGTATGGGTCAGTGGCTTGGTTAGTCATGACATGTGGCAATCTAATGGCTTAAATAATCCCAATTTTGCATTAACCTTCAGGAATATTTCAAAATTCATCTATGCTTCTAAAAAAATAATTACTTTTGTTCTAAAAATCCTCGATTATACTCATTTAAGGCCATGTAAAATTTTAGGCTCAAATTCCAAAGGCAAGTAGGTGTACTATTCAATTACTATAATAATAAAATCTAAAAAAATATCAAATGATCTAAAAAAATTAAACTTCCTTCATCAATGAGCTCATTAGAATTTATGACCTTCAGCGTGTCTTATTTTTAGGTTTGTCCAGGCACATCTCGGGTCATTCTCGTGATAATCCCATTTAAGGTTACTATTTACTTATTTTACAGTCTAAAATGAATTATTGATTTTGCTAAATTTTAAAATTATTTCATTTTCATCATTTTTTTATCTTATCAAAGTTTTATGACTAGTCTATAGCTCCTCTAGCCTTACAAAAGTATCCCAACTACCTTGAAACACTATTTAAGCCCCGGAGGTATTATTCATGAAACCTTGATTTACAGGCATTACAATTCTTCCCCTCTTAAAGAATTTCATCCTAGAAATTACCTGATGTGAACAAATTTGGGTATTGAGCCTTCATCTCTTCTTCGCTCTTCCAAGTGGCCTCTTAAACTTTGTGATGTCTTTGTAGCACTTTTACTAATGGAATGGATTTATTTCTCAATTACTTAACCTCTCTAGCTAGAATATGCAACGGCTCCTCTTCATACATCAAGTCTGGTTGTACTTAAACATCCTTTGTTGGTATAATATGGGATATATCAAATTTGTACTATCTCAGCATTGAGATGTGGAACACATCATGAATCTGTGATAACTTCAGTAGTAAAACTAGCTTATATGCCAACGGTCCTACATATTTTATAATCTCGTATGGACCAATGAATCTAGGACTAAGCTTTCATTTCTTACCAAACCTGAGTACCTTTTTCTATGGCGATACTTTTAAGAACACTTTTTCACCCACCTCATACTCAATATCCCTTTATTTTAGGTCTACATAAGATTTCTAGTAATCTGTGGCAACCTTTAATCTTTCTCTTATAACCTTAACCTTCTTTATTGCATCTTTGACTAAATTTGACCCCATAATCTTACCTTCACCTGTTTCACTCTAGTAATGAGTAGTCTTACATCTTTTGCCATACAAGGCATCGTATGGTGCCATACCTAAGCTAGCTTAATGGTTGTTGTTATATGCAAACTCAGCCAAAGACAAGTACTAGTCCCAGCTTCCCTTGAACTCTATGGCATAGTTGTGTAACATATCTTTCAGTACCTATATCACCCGCTCTGATTACCCATCTGTCTGAGGGTGAAAGGCTATACTATATGTTAATTGGGTACCAAGCACTTCATGTAATTTCTTCCAAAATCTAGAAGTAAATTGGGGATCTCTATTAGAAATGATAGCTACTAGTACTTCATGCAATCTTCCAATCTCATCAATGTATAACTGTGCTAGCTTATTGCAGAGATTATGTTATTTTTACCAGGGACGAGAGTGGTTAGTGGAGTCGCCACTTGGCCTCTACACCAGGACCTCTAATCTTCTATACCAAAAAGGTTTGGAATTTTAGATCTTGTTCATGCCCTTATAATATGCCTTCTTTATATATTGTAATTTTTATCAATCCCTTATCAAACAAGCATGCGTTATATTTAAAGCATTTGTCACTTTTGCATGTATGGAAGTAAATAATAGTATTTAAAGAATGTAAATTGTACATCCATAAAGTGGGTTATTGTTTAATTGTTATGTGGCCTGACGACTACCCATAATTCCATAGGAATTGGCAGTAATTGCCCAACTCTCATCTCTAGGAGATTGGCCTTTATTAAAATACATTTTTTCCATG
>CANXYI011138851.1:0-16941 GCA_948208565.1 Hura crepitans | reverse complement strand
CTCTAATTCTTAATTCTTTTAACAAGTTAAATTTTATGACGGTGTTCTAAAACTGCTTGATTAATTAGGGATTAATTGATAAGGTTTCGTAATTAATCTATTCTTAAGGAGGAATTGGTTTTTAGATGGTTATCAACAATTTTAACTGATTGGTTGAAATAATAAATTGAATATCCTTTGTGTCTATGATCAATCCTGAAAACTAAACTAAAATTTATCCTTTTGCTAGATTTCCATTTATTAATTTTTTCCATTTAATTTTCTATCTTTTAGTTAATCTAATTTGTTACTTTAATTTTTAGTTGCATAAAATCCCTATTTAATTACTTGGATTATTTGTCTTAGTTATTTTGAAAGATTTAAATTAAACCAATCTTTATGGATTCAATCCTGCTCACCCTATTTACAATTTATTCGCATTAAATAGAGTAAGAAATTATTTTTAATGGATTCGACACCTATAAAATTTTAGCACTATAGCCAGGGATTAGTTTTTAATTAATTTATTTCTTTTTGACAGATTATACAAGTGAACTCTAATATGATCTTGAAATCAAGAAGAACGTTAGGAAATTAAAGAAAGAAACCAAAATCAAGAAGCAAGAACTAGCCAGCACTTTAATAGGAACGAGAGAAGAAACAAATCCTTAATTGCCTAAAAAAGCTAGTGATTAGGAGCATTAATAGCCCGCCATGGTAGCACAAGATAGGAAGCCTATGAGGGTTATCATAGCCCTGCTAATAGATTCGCCCCCTCTCTGCATCACTTGTCCTAACTTAGATGTGAATTTTAAGCTAAGGCCGGGTATGATACAGTTGTTACCCAAGTTTCATGGGAGGGAAAATGAAAACCCTCACAAGTATCTCAAGGCATTTCATATGGTTTGTGCTAGCATAAAACCACAAGGAGTCACTGAAGATCATACTAAATTACGTGCTTTTCCTTTTTTATTAGAAGATAGTGCTAAAGATTGGTTATTTGATTTTTTTTCTAAGTTTTATTAACACGGGTGGATATGGTTACATTATTTTTAGAGAAGTCTTTTTCCTTCTTCTAAAGCAATCAACATAAAGAAGGAGATACCTGAAATTAATCAAAAGCCATCTAAGACTCTCTATGACTATTGGGAGACGTTCAAAAGCCTTTGTGCAAGGTTCTTATAGCATAATATATCTGAAACATCTATAATTGAACATTTTTATAATAGGCTCTTAAAGATAGAAAGGAAAATGATAGATGTAGCTAGTAGGGTGCTCTTAACACTAGACCCCCAAAAGATGCACACAATTTTATCGATATCATGGCTAGCACATCAAGGCAGTATGAAAATCAAGAACCCTTAAGAAGGGTTAATAAGGTAAGTTCATCTAACATTGAATCTTAGCTTGCTCAACTTACCACTTTGGTCAAAAGCTTGGTTATAGGAAATACACAACAAGCTAAGGTCTCTAGCATATGCACTCACCTTAGTCATCCAACTAACATATGTTCTACACTTTAAGAGGATAACTAGCATCAAGTTAATGCTATAAAAGGATTCTTAGGTCCCCCACAATAAAGATATGACCCATACTCAAACACATATAATCTAGGATAGAGGGATTATCTTAACTTTAGCTATGGATAGAGGCAACCAAACTAGTAGCAAATGTCACCTCCATAATAGCAACCATCTATTTCTAAACAAGGTATGTCACTAAAAGATATTGTGAAGTCACTTGCTAATAATATCATGAAATTTCAATAGAAAACCAAGGCAAGCATTCAAAGTTTAGAGAGCCAAATGGGTCAGTTAGCAACCTTCTTGAGTAAGTTAGAATCCCAAGGGAAGCTGCCATCTCAAACTAAAGTGAATCCAAAGCAAAATGTGAGTGCCATCACACTTTGAAGTGGAAAAAAATTATTGGAACCTAATTGTGGCCTATGCTTGAAGTCAAACACAAAAAAAAGGTTACTATTCATCTAAAATAGCCTTACCAACCCAAGAAAAATGATGACTAACAAACCAAACCATTAGTGATCAGTCCTCCATTTCCAGAAAGATTAGCCAAATCTAAAAGAGAAAATGAGGAGAAATAAATTCTAGTGACTTTTGCAAGGTTAAGGTAAATATCCTTTTACTTAATGTTATTAAATAAGTACCTCGATATGCTAAAATTCTCAAAGAATTATGCACTAATAAGAAAAATTTGGCTAGCAATGAGAAAATAAGTATAGGGGAGAATGTTTCAATAGTCCTTCAAATAAAATTGCCTACCAAATGCAAAGATCAAGGTATGTTCACTATCTCTTGCAAAATTGGTAATGTTGGGATAAGAAAAGCTATGTGTGATCTTAGTGCTCCAATAAATGTTATGCCTATGTCTATTTATTCCTTTTTAGATGCTAGTCCTTTGAAATAGATAGGTGTAGTTATTCAATTTGCTAATAGATTAGTTGTGTATCCTAAGGGTATATTAGAAAATGTGTTAGTTCAAGTTAATGGATTAATATTTCCTACTGATTTTTATGTTCTGGATATAGAAGAGGATAAGTCAAGCAATGCTTCTAATATATTATTAGGGATACCTTTCCTTAGTACTGGTAAGACTAAAATTGATGTGTATAATGGTATACTTACTATGGAATTTGATGGGGAAATAATTGAATTTAATGTTTATTATGCCATGAAATATCTAGATGAAGTATCTTATGTGTATGGCATAGATATTATTGACCTATTAGTTAAAAAGACTTTTGTGATGGATGAAACTAGTAAATTAAATGTTGCACTATATGAGAATTACACTATTAATAGCTTGAAAGAGGCTAAAAAGAATGAGGTAATAGATGTTGAATTGAAGGAAGTAGTTAGAGCTTTAGAAGCATGGAAGACTATGAGTTATATATCCCTAAAGATTAAACTACCTGTCTTTCATTCTAAACTCCCTCCTTTTAATGTGCGGGCATTAATTTTGGAACAAAAAAAGGTAACATCTCACCTAAGTATGCATTTTTGGGTGATAGCAATACCCTTCTAATGATCATCTCTAGCGAACTCAGTCCCCATGAAGAAGAGAGGTTGGTTCAAGTGTTGAGAGAGCATAAAAAAACTATTGGATAAACAATTGTCGACATCAAAGGATTGAGCCTCTCCATCTGTATGCATAAGATATTACTAGAAAATGATAGCAAGCTATTTAGAGAAGCCTAACACTACTTGAACCCACTTATGATAGAGATAGTAAAGAAAGACATTCTTAAGCTCCTCGATACATGTATAATCTACCCAATCTTAGATAGTAAATGGTTAAGTCCAATTCAGGTTATTCCTAAAAAGATAGGAATTACAATTGCCAAGAATTCTAATGGTGGGTTAGTGCCCACCTGAGTTCAAAATAGGTGAAGAGTTTGTATTGATTATAGGAAATTGAATACATCCACTAGAAAATATCATTTTCCATTACCCTTTATTGATCAGATGCTTAAACGGTTAGCGGGCAAAACTTACTATTATTGTTTTAATGGTTATTCAAGTTTCAATCAAATTCTAGTTGCACCTAAAGATCAAAAGAAGACAACTTTCACCTATCAATTTAGGACATTTGAATGTAGAAGGATGCCATTTAGACTCTGCAATGCAACAATAACATTTCAAAGGTGTATGGTCAATATATTTTCATATTATGTCAAAAACATCAATGAAGTGTTTATAGATGATTTTACTTATATATGGTAGATCTTTCAATAAATGTTTAGATAATCTTGCCAAAGTTCTTAAGAGATGTCTAAAATCTACCCTGGTTTTAAATTATGAAAAGTGTCATTTTATAGTTCATCAGGGATTAATTTTAGGAAATATAGTGTCTTTTAAGGGAATTAAAGTAAATAAGGCTAAATTTGAGGTTATTAAAGACTTAACTTACCCCACCAGTGTGCGGGAAGTTTGTTCTTTTCTTAGACATATAGGTTTTTATAGGCATTTTATCAAAGACTTCTTTAAAATAGCTCAACCCCTTTGTAGACTCTTATAGAATGATATGGCATTTGAATTTGATAAGACATGTAAGGAAGCTTTTGATAAGCTTAAAGAGATGCCAGTTTTAATGCTAATCATCTAACCACTAGATTAGAATCTCCTATTCGAGATTATGTATGATGTTAGGAACCATGCAATTGGTGCAGTCCTTGGAAAGAGAATTAGAAAGAATCCCCATGTTATATACTATGCTTTTAAGACATTGGATAATGCTTAAAGCAACTACTTAACTACAAAAAGAAGCTCTTGGCTATTATTTTTGCTTTAGAAAAGTTTAGATCTTATTTGCATGGTACTAAAGTGATTATTTACTCTGATCATGCAACACTTAAGTACTTATTGAAGAAGAAAAAAGCAAAACCAAGGCTAATTAAGCCGATTCTCCTTCTATAAGAATTCAATTTAGATATTAGAGATAAAAAGGGATTTGAGAATCTAATAGTTGATCATTTGAGTAAATTGCTAATGAGTGGAGAGCCACTGTAGTTACAAGATGAATTCCCACGTGAACAACGACTATCAGTTCAAAAGGAAACCCATTGGTATATTGATATAGTTAATTACTTAGTAACTTGTGTGCTACTATATGACTTGTCTAGAGCTAAAAAAGATAGAATAAAAAGTCAAGCTAAGTATTTTGTTTGGGATAAACCTTATTTATGGAAGCATTTTGCTAATTAGATTGTTAAGAGATGTGTGCCTAATCATGAGTTTACATTTGTTTTGGAATTTTATCACTCTTATGCATGTGGTAGACATTTTAGACCTAAGAGAGCAGCTAGAGAAATTCTTAAATGTGGTTTATATTGGCCAAATTTGTTTAAATATTCTTATGTGTTTGGCAAAATATGTGATAATTGTCAAAGAATAGGTAACTTAAGTCATAGAGATCAAATGTCTTTAACTTCAATGATTTTCTATGAGATTTTTTATATTTGAGGAATTGATTTCATAAGTCCATTTCCTTATTTCTTCAGCAATTATTACATAATTCTAGCTATTGATTATGTCTCTAAATGGGTAAAAGCAAAGACTGCCCATGCTAAGGATGCTAAAATTGCTATAGATTTTGTCAAGTCTCATTTTTTTGTCAGATACAATATATCAAGAGCCATCATAAGTGACAAAGGCACCTATTTTTGTAACAAGTTAATAGGGATACTTTTGAAGAAATATAATGTGACTCATAGAACATCTACAGCCTACCATCCTTAAATGAATGGATAAGTCGAGGTGTCAAATAAGGAGATTAAATCTATTCTAGAGAAGATAGTTAACCCCACAAGGAAAGACTGGAGATAAAATTTGGATGATGAACTTTGGGCTTATAGGATAGCATATGAGAAACCAATAAGTATGTCCCTTTATGATTTAGTGTATGTTAAATCTTGTCTTCTTCTTATAGAGATGGAACACAGAGCATTCTAGGCAATCAAGCAATCTAATATAAAGCTAAATAAGGCTAGAGAGCAAAGAAAATTGGACTTGCAAGAATTGGAAGAATTGAGAAATAATGCATATGAAGGTGTAGTATTATATAAGGACAGAACAAAAACCTATCATGACAAGAAATTTTCTGGGAAACAATTTCAGTTGGTCAGAAAGTTTTACTTTCTAATTCTTGCTTGAAATTATTTTCTAGTAATTTACATTCTAGATTATAGGGCTTTTTGTTATTAGTGCAATTTTTTTATCATGGTGTAGTAGAAATAACCTATTTAAATAATGAGAAAATTTTGAAGGTCAATGGCATTGGTTAAAACCTTATTATAAAGGTTTTCAGGTGCATAATGTAAAGGAAACAAGCCTAACTGAGCTATCAAATATGAATTAATTGATGGTAGCAATGTCTAGCCTAGGACATTAAATAAGGGCACTTATGAAAGGCAACCCAAAATTTTAATTTGATTTTTCTACTTGTTTTTGTTTATCTTCATTTTGTAATTTTGATTTTAATTTATTGAATTTTTTTGTCTAAATAGTCTTGTACACTTGCCACGGCAAATTGTATTTCTCATTTATAGCCTCTTGCATATTTTTAGATGTAACAACCCGAAAATCCTGACTCTCGTGAATAGTACTTCTCGAGATGAATAGTGCTTCTTGAAACCCGAGTTACACTAAGTGTACCAATGGGGAGTATTAATTATGAGATAATTTTGGGCAAAGTTTGAAGCCAATCCGAAGTCATTTGGAAGGTTAAAAATGCTAAAGAACATTTTAAATAGTGTCCTATGCATAATGCAGTAGGCAAAGTTAAATCGTAAAATAATTTAAAAGTTGCTTAAAATAATCTAAAAATGTTACAACCAATACTCAAATATTTCGAATAATCCATTGGCTTTGGAATTGGAATTTTTTGATATCGCAAAGTATTTTTACTTAATTTTTAAGAAAGAAAATATAGCAATTTTTTTAGGTTTCCTTCGTTTTTTGAGCTTAAGGTTTTAAGAGAATTTAGAGGAGGAATTTATCTAATTTTGGGGATAGAAATAAGGGAATTTCAATTTTCAAAGAGGGGATAAAAATTTTACAAAGTTTTGGAGAAAATAATTTTTAAAAAATTATAAATACTCATTTCCCTCCATTTCCATCCCAACTTCCCTCTCTCCTTCCCTCAAAAGCCGAAACCTCTTCATTCGCCCTCTCTTCCTTTTCTTTCATCACACATTTATACCTACCATTGAAATATTATCTCGAAGGGTAGAGCATCCTGAAGAGAACTCATGGACCAGAATTTGGTAGAGTAACTCAGGAGGAATCGCGATTTCCCTCCTAAGGTGAATAGTGCGCATCCGACATTTGAGTAATTTTCTTTCAATTTTGATATTTTTCCTAGGTTCCTCGAATGCCTACGAGAGTATATATAGGCTTATTTTGATTTTTGGAGATTTCTACGATTTTATATGATTTTTCTAAAAATCGTACCTATTTAAATTCATAGGCAAAAACTCGAATCGAGCTTTTTGAGGCAAGGAAAACGCCTAAGAGAGAATCGATCATCACGAATGACCTATCTCGGTATGTGTAATCACCTTAATTTAAATGAAATGCATGTAAATCTATTATGGACATTTTTGAAATAAATTGGCATTTAATGTAATAATGTGTAATAAATGCATATTTGGGTATGAATGACATAAATCAATGATAAATTGATGTGTTGTGCTAGCCTAGTACTTATTATGCATGTGTGATGCATAATTAGGGTGTAATCACGTAATAAATGCATTATGTGAATTTATGCATTTATTGATGTTGTATGTAATTAATGTGCACATATGTGTGTGTCATTAATGAATAATAATATGTGGCATGCATGAGATATTTATGGTGAGTATATGTTGGTCGAATGGTCAATAGATATTGATATGCACCTATATGAAGTATTATGGCTAAAATAAGCCATTAAGGCATGTTAATGCATGTATGACCATAAACGATGGTTTTGCATTATAGGATGCAATTTGAGCATCCATATATGTTGCATGATTATAAATGATAAGTTATGCATATCTTACTGTGGCCTTATACATTAGAGGCTAAAAATTCATGCATATAGGCCATAAGTGCATTTTGTGATATTTTTTAACATGTGGATTTGTCTATAAAGCTTGCTTTGGCTTTGAGTGCCTTTGTATATGTTTACACATAATAAATGAAGGTGTGTATGTGCTCATAGTGGTGGCCAAATGCCATTTTGAATGTTGTATGGTTTATTGCCATATATATAGTCATTAATGTATACATATCGCTAAATACCAATGTTATGTTTAAAATGACATGTAATGTAGAATGTGATTTTTGTGTATAACTATGATGCATTAGACTTTATAAAGCATGTTAAGGATGAAACTAATGGCATGAAATATGATTATGATACCGGATGATGATTTGAGTTTTTACGCCTAGGTAATATGACCATTTGGTGTTATTGAGCTTATGTAAGCCTAATTTGGCTATGCTATGTATGATTCGACACCTGCTACTTGGCATGAGTGTTTAGGCCTTGCTAAGGTGCGAAAGGGCCAATGTGATTAGTTTATGCAAGTTGAGACATAAACAATGTTATATGTTTAAAATGATTAAAATGAGAAAAATCGACAAGTTTAATGATGCCTATATAGTTAGACAACCTAGTTTTGATAGGTTGACTAGTCAACTAGGATCATCAACTGCAATGTTTACCTTTAGGTAGGATACCTATAGGTCAATGTTAAGTGTCAACGGGCATGAGGCTTTCAAGCTAATGTTTAGCACTTTCGAGTGCAAAGCCTACGGGCTAATGTGTCTATGTATCTATCGATACCAGTGCTTTTGAGTACTCTATTTTACGCACCTTTAGGTGTAAAGCACCTTCAAGTGCATCGTTTTATGCACCTTTAGGTGTGAAGTGCCTTCGAGTGCAATGTTATCCGTTATCTAGCCTTGGATAGTTGTCTCTTTAGTATGGGCCTGAGTTAAACATAAAACAAGGATAATTGTGATAAGTACAAGTTAAGTGTAAAATAATGTTATTTGCATCTTCAATAATGCATTATGTGTGACACTGATGATTATGGCATAATAACAAGTTAAAACTAAGGATATGATATATGTTTTATAATGTAGAGTTTAATACTCATAAAATGATGTGTTGGTGTATATAGGGTCTTGAAACCCGAACATGTGGTAAAATGCTTATATAGGGTTATAGGTTGAAATACATGTTGTTATGCTTGTTACAATGTATAATCGAGTACATGTATATTTTTGACTGATATATGTGCATTTTATGCATATGGTTGATTTTAATTATGTTAAAGGTAATTATGCTATGAGTAAGGACATAATATGGTTTTCGTGCTTCTTAAGGCAAGTATGTGCAGCAAATTACATAAGTATGTGATATTCATAATGTATGCATACGTGTGATAGTAAATGATATGCTTGACATATATTGCATAAATGTATGCTTAAATTATCATAATCAAGTTAAAGTGATTACACCACTAAGCAAAAGCTTAGCGCATTGCTTATTTACGATGCGAAGGTAACAGAGAAGTAGATTAGAGTCAAAGCTTTTACCCTACAGGAGAACATGAAGGATGCCCTCCTAGGGTTCTTTTTGTTTTCTTTTTGTAAAATGATGTTGATGTAAATATAATTAGTGTTGCTCTTGTGATTCTAGAGGGATTAGCCCTAATCTGTAAACTTGGGTCAATTTTGTAACTAAAACTATATTATTGTAAAAACTTTATTATTCTCGCATGACTTGTATGATAACTCTTGATGTTGCATATGAGAATGTTGTTTAAGTGAGCTTGAGGCTCTATGATTTTTCTAATGAGTTTGGAGGGTCTGGAGGACTCATTTGGAGTTGAGATGTGTTGTATGTCTTTATAGAAGTGTTTTTAATAGGTTTACTATTTGGGAATGTGTCCCAGTATAGCCATTATGCTATCAAATTTTCAACATGATGACTCTATTAGTTACCTCGTAAAGCATGCCAAATGATTTTTAGTGTTTTTACGACTCCATAAGTAAAGAAATTATTTAATTAATAAAAGTTCTAATTTAATTTGGTTTTTTACAAGTAGTGGAATCAGATATCAGTATGTGTGCGTGCTTCATATTTAGGTCCAGTGTAAGAGTCGGGTAAAGGGTGTGAAACTTAGTGGTATCAGAGCTCCGATTTAGGCTTTTCTCTAAACCTATGGGTTACATAAGATCATTGTAGTATATTTATATCATAACATTTTACATATGGGGTTATAATTTGCTTCTCTTACCTATAATACGGAGATGAATCATAGTATTACTCAAAGTGAAGAGGAAGAAGTAGAGAGCCATGCTCCTATAATTGCTAGACAATGAGGGGCACAACTAGGGTATATGACCTCCAATGACATGGGACATATTGTGCATGGATAGTAGGGTCAGTCGACTTAGCTAGAGATGATGTTGAAGTCCATCAGGCAGGCAACAGCAGCTACTATGACTACTGTTGCTACTGTTGCTACAGTACACATGGCTCCACCTCTAATACCTCAAGAGGAACAGGATTTCCAAAAGACATATATGAAATAGTTACTAAAGAATATAGGTACGTACTTCAAAGGTAAGGAGATGGATGAGTCAATTAGAGTCGAGTATTAGTTAGATTAGATGCTCAGGATTATATAATAGTTGAAGTGTCCTCAAGAAGAGTATACTGTGTGCATTACTTCTATGCTATTGAAGGAAGCTTTGAAGTGGTGAGAGGCCATTACAAAGCATAAGATAGCTAATGATCTTACATGGGAGTTCTTTGTTAAAGAATTCAAGAAGAAGTACATAACTGAGCATTACCTAGATCAAAAGTACCAATAGTTTCTGGATCTGAGGCAGAAGCATAGGTATATATCTGAGTATGAGAAGGAGTTTGCTCTTTTGAGTAGATATGCTAAGGCAATGGTAGCTACAAAAGAATATGGTTACAAGAAGTTTGAGAAAGGGTTGAATCTTAACATTATGCAACAAGTTGCTCCGATGTAGATCAGGGATTTTTCAGCATTGATAGCAGCTTGTCATACCACAAAGATGGTGCATCAACTGAGATAGAAGATAGATAGCTTCAAGAAGAGGTCCTTTGGCTAAGGACAGGGTAGTTCTAGTTATACAGCTAATAAGAAATAGAAAGGGGGTTAGTCCAAGTATCAGTAAGACAAGTAGTCGGATTGATCTCAGAGAATAGGACAAGGTTTTAGAATATAGACTTAGAACTCAAGTGCTTTAGATCTATGGCTGGCAATGTTTTGACATTAATTTGTAAGACTTGTCACAAGAAACACTACAATGTCTATTGGAAAACTATGTTTAAAGTTTACTGGGGTTATGGCTCTAAAGAGCACTTTCGGAGAGATTGTCCAGTGAGGCCACTAGAGTCATCATAGATGAAAGACAAAAGAGACACTGAGAGTAGAGCTGGAACTAGTCAAAATGACAAGTTAAAGAGCAAAGCTCTAGCCTGACAGTATGCCATACTGGCTAGAGAGGAGGTAGACGCCATAATGTTATAGCAAGTACTTTCTATATCTTTGATTTACCTACTTTAGCACTAATAGATCTGGGGTCCACACATTCATATATTTGCATAGCATAGGATATAGATTAGGGTTTAGAATCAGATGACCTTGGTTTTGATATAAGGGTTAGCAATCTTACAAGACAGCATATCATAGTGAATAAAATGTGGAGAGACTATCTTTTATTAGCACAAAGACATGTTTTCTTAGCGGATCTCATTGAATTACCATTCAATGAGTTTAATCTTATCTTAGGCATGGACTGGTTGTCCAAGTATCATACCATAGTGGATTGCAAGAGGAAGAGGATCACGTTATAAGCTAGTGACAGGTCAGAAGTGATTGTGATGGGTGAAAGATCGGATTGCATGGCTAATATAGTATCAACAGTTGTGGCTAGAAAGATGATGTAAAAGGGTTGTCAAGCCTATCTTACCTATATGGTTGACACTAAAAAGGAAGTATTAGAAGTAAGTCAGATTCCTATTGTGGCTGAGTTTGGGGATGTTTTCCCAGATGACTTACCTAGTTTGCCACCAGAACAGAAGTTAGAATTAAGAATTGAGGTGATGCTAGGCACAACACCAGTTTCCATAGCTCCATACAGGATAATCCTGTAAAACTGAAGGAGTTAAAGATATAGTTGCAAGAGCTCCTAGACAAAGGGTTCGTTAGACCGAGTGTTTCACCATAGGGAGCACTAGTTCTTTTTGTCAAGAAAAAAGATGGTTCTTTGAGACTTAGTGTGGATTACAGGCAATTGAACAAAGTCACCATTAAGAACAAATATCCCATACCATAGATCAATGATCTTTTTGATCAACTTAGAGGGGCAAGTGTCTTCTCTAAGATTAATCTTAGATCTGGGTATTATCAGCTGAGAGTGAAAGAGGTGGACATATGCAAGACGGCTTTCAGGACTAGATATGGTCACTATGAGTTCCTAGTGATGCCTTTTGGGTCAACTAATGCACCAGCGGTATTCATGGATCTCAAGAATCGAATCTTCATGCCATTTCTAAATCAATTTATAATAGTTTTTATCGATGACATCCTTGTGTATTCTAAGGACTGAAAAGAGTATTTGAAGCATCTATGAACAGTTTTATAGATCTTAAAGAATGAGAAGCTCTATACTAAGCTTAACAAGTGTGAGTTTTGGCTAGAGGAAGTGTCATTTTTAGGATTTATAGCATCGACGGAAGGCATAAGGGTTAATCCTAGCAAGATTCAGACAGTAATGGAATAGATGCCACTTAGGAATACAACTGAGATGAGTAGTTTTTTGGGTTTAGCTGGATATTATAGAAGGTTTGTCAAGGGATTTTTTTTATAGCAGGACCTATGACACATCTTCTAAGGATGGATGTGAAGTTTGAATGGGATAGTAGATGTTAGGAGAGTTTTGATAAGCTCAAGAGTTTATTGACTAAGGCTTCGATTTTGGTTCAGACAGTGTCAGGAAAAAAGTTCACCATATACAGTGATGCCTCACTAAATTGGTTGGGATGTGTACTTATGCAAGATGGCAAAGTTGTTGCTTATACTTCACGATAATTAAAACCTCATTAGAAAAACTACCCAACACATAACTTAGAGCTCATAGCTATTGTGCTTGATTTAAAGATGTGAAGGCATTATCTTTATAGGGAAAAGTGCTATGTTTTCACAAGCTAAAAGAGTTTGAAGTATCTACCGACACAAAAAGAGTTAAACTTGAGGCAAAAAAGATAGATGGAGTTGATCAAAGATTATGATTGCTTTATTGACTACCATCCTGGGAAAGCTAATGTGGTTACAAATGCCTTAAGTAGAAAGTTTATGTCAGCTTTGAAGGCGATACATATCAGTTTGAAGCTACAAAATGATGGTGGTTTGTTAATTGAGCTGCAAGTCAAGCCAAATTTGATACAGTTACTGAAGGATTCACAGAAAGATGACCATAGGCTTTAAAATATCATGAGTATGATCCAAGTAGGGAAGTTTACTGAATTTGCGATCAAGAAGGATGGTTGTTTGTATTTTTATAAATGCCTTTATGTGTTAGATAGTGAAGATGTGAGACAGTAGATTCTGTAAGAAGTGCACAATGCACCATATACTATGCATCTTGGTAGTACTAAGATGTACCAAGATTTGAAGATGGTCTATTAGTGGCCAAGAATGAAGAGAGATGTTGCTGATTATGTGACTAAATATCTCACTTGTCAGTAAGTGAAAGTCTAACATCAAGTTCCTTTTAGTTTGCTATATCCTATAGCAATTCCATAATGGAAATGGGATCGAGCCACTATGGATTTTGTGATTAGACTGCCAATGACCAAGAACAAACATGATTCTATTTAGGTGGTAGTCGATAGATTGACCAAGTTAGCTCACTTTATTCTAGTGAGAAAGGATTATTCCTTGGAGAAGTTGGCTGAGCTATACATTGATGAGATAGTTAGGCTTCATAGAGTGCCTTCTCTACCATTTTAGATAGAGATCCCCGTTTTACCTTAAGATTTTAGAAGAAGCTCTACAATGTTTTAGGAACTAGGCTTAGTTTCAGCATGGCTTTTCATCCATAGATGAATGGACAGTCAAAGAGGCTTATTCAAGTGCTTAAGGATATGTATCGAGCATGTGCCATAGAGCTCAAGAGCAGCTTGGATAAGTATATCTCTTTGGCAAAGTTTGCTTACAACAATAGTTATCAGACAAGTCTTGGTATGGCTCCTTATGAGGCATTGTACGGGAGACGATGCAGGACTCCTTTATGTTAGAGCAAGTTGAGTGAGCATAAGTATATGGAACCGAATTTGGTCAAAGATGCTGAAGAGAAGGTAAAGATTGTTAAAGAAAGGCTGAAGGCTACTTCACACAAATAGAAATCTTATACAAATTTGAAGAGAAGAGACATCGAGTATAAAGTCGATGATAAGGTCTTTCTCAAGGTATCTCCATGGAAAAAGGTATTGAGGTTTAATAAGAAACCAAAGTTGAGTTTGAGGTTTATTGGACCATACAAGATCATAGAACGTTAGGGACCATTGGCCTACAAACCGGCTTTACCTTTAGAGTTACAGTAGATTCATGATGTGTTTCATGTCTCGATGCTGAAAAGGTATAAATCGGACCCTTCACATGTGTTGATTGCTAAAGAAGTGGAGATACAGCCAGACTTGTCATAGAAGGAAAAACCTGTAAGTATCATATCCAGAAAGGTTAAGGAGTTATGGAATAAGATAGTGCCATTAGTGAAGGTGTTGTGGTGACATCACGGCATAGAAGAAGCTACATGGGAGAGTGAAGCTCAGATGAGAGAGCAGTATCTATATCTCTTTAGATTAGATATGCTGAGGATGACATCTCTTTTAAGAGGGGAAGAAATGTAATGACCCGAAAATCCTAACTCTTGTGAATAGTACTTCCCAAGATGAATAGTGCTTCCCAAGTCACACTAAGTGTACCAACAGGGAGTATTAATTATGAGAGAATTTTGGGCAAAGTTTAAAGCCAATCCGAACTCATTTTGATGGTTAAAAATGCTAAAGAACACTTTACGACAGTGTATTATATATAGTGCCGTAAGCAAAGCTGAACTATAAAATAATTCAAAAATTGCTTAACATAATCTAAAAATATTACAACCTGATACTCAAATATTCTAAATAGTCCATTGGCTTTGGAATCAGAATTTTCTGATATCAGGAAGTATTTTTACCTAATTTTTGGAAAAAAATATAGTAATTTTTTGGGTTTTCTTCATTTTTTAGGCTTGATGTTTTAAGGGAATTTAGAGAATGAATTTATCTAATTTTAGGGATAGAAATAAGGGAATTTTGGTTTTCCAAGAGGGGATAAAAATTTTACAATGTTTTGGACAAAATAATTTTTAAAAAATTATAAATACCCAATTCCCTCCATTTCCATCCCAACTTCCCTCTCGCCTTCCCTCAAAAGTCAAAACCTCTTCCTTCTCCCTCTTTTCCTTTTCTTTCATCATACACTCATACCCACCATTAGAATCTTGTCCCAAAAGGTAGAGTGTCTTGAAAGGAACCCATAAACACCAAGAAACCTGAATTTAGTGGAGTAACTCGAGAGGAATTGCAATTTTCCTCCCGAGGTGAATAGTACATATCCGACATTCAAGTAATTTTCTTTCGGTTTTGATATTTTTCCTAGGTTCCTCGAGTGCCTAAGAGAGTATATATAAGCTCATTTTCATTTTTAGAGTTTTTTACGATTTTATATGATTTTTTTAAAAATCATACCTATTTGAATTCGTAGGCGAAAACTCAAACCAACCTTCTTGAGGCAAGGAAAAGGCTTAAGAGAGTGTCAGGCATCCCAAACAACCTATCTCGATATGTGTAATCACCTTAATTTGAATGAAATGCATGAAAATCTATTATGGATATTTTTGACATAAATTGGCATTTAATGTAATAATGTGTAATAAATGCATATTTGGGCATGAATGACATAAATAAATGATGAAGGCATATAACAACCCAAAAATTCCGACTCTCGTGAATAATACTTCTCGAGATGAATAGTGCTTCCCAAAACTTGAGTCGCACTAATTATATCAATAGAGAGTATTAATTATAAGAGAATTTTGGGCAAAGTTTGAAGCCAATCCAAAGTCATTTGGACGGTTAAAAACACTAAAGAACATATTACTGCAATGTCCTATGAATAGTACCACAAGCAAAGTTAAACCATAAAATAATTCAAAAGTTGCTAAAAATAATCTAAAAATATTACAACTTGATACTTAAAAATTCTAAATAGTCCATTGGCTTTGGAATCAGAATTTTCTGATATCGAAAAGTATTTTTACTTAATTTTTTAGAAAGAAAATATAGTAAGTTATCGGGTTTCCTTTCTTTTCAGGCTCGAGGTTTTAAGAAAATTTAGAGGAGGAATTTAACTAATTTTGGAGACAGAGATGAGGGAATTTTGGTTTTCCAAGAGGGGATAAAAATTTTATGAAATTTGGGAAAAATAATTTTTAAAAATTATAAATACCTATTTCCCTCTCCTAAATCCCTCCAAAGCTGACACCTATCTCCTTCTCTCTCTCTTCCTTTTCTTTCATCGTACACCAAAACCCACTCTTAAAATCTTGTTCCAAAGGGTAGAGCATCCTAAAAGGAACTCGTGGGCACCTAGAAACTCATATTTGGCAGAGTAACTTGGGAGGAATCGCGGTTTCTCTCTCGAGAAAAATAGTCCACATCCAATCATCAAGTAATTTTCTTTCAGTTTTAATATTTTTCCTAGGTTCCTTAAGTACCCAAGAGAGTATATATAGGCTCATTTTGATTTTTGGAGTTTTCTATGATTTTATATGATTTTTCTAAAAAGCGTACCTATTTGAATTTATAGGTGAAAACTCGAACCGAGCTTCTTGAGGCAAGGAAAAGGCTTAGGAGAGTGTCAAGTGTCTTGGACAACCTATCTCAGTATGTGTGATCATATTAATTTAAATGAAATGCATGAAAATCTATTATGGACATTTATGGCATAAATTAGCATTTAATGTAATAACGAGTAATAAATGCATTTTGGGCATGAATGACATTTATGGATGATGAATGCATGTTAATGCATGTAATGTGCTAACTTAGACCTTGTTATGTATGCGTGATACATATTTACGGTGAAATCAAGAAATTAATGCATTATGTAAATTTGTGCATTTAGCATGTTGTATGTGGTTAATGTGTACATGTGTGTGTATCATTAATAGATGTTTATATGTTGCATGTATGAGATACTAATGGTGAAAATTGATGGCTTAATGGTTAATAGATGATTGTATGCACCTATATATAACATTACGGCTAAAATGAGCCATTAAGGCATGTTAATGCATGTATGAC